>JAOEHY010037449.1:0-30136 GCA_025447955.1 Psilopsiagon aurifrons | reverse complement strand
GTTATACCTTAGTTATTAAACTGTTCTTATCTCAACCTGTGGGAGTTGCATTCTTTCGATTCTCCTTCCTATCCCTCGAGGAGCAGAGGGAAGAAAAAGGGGGAAGTGAGCAAACAAACTGCGTGGTTGATTTATGGCTTAAACCACGACAGCCATCCAGCCAGTTCTTTCTCCACCGAGTGTTCCACCTATCAAATTGATGTCTCTCCAATTTAGGGACCAGGTTGTCGTGTGGGGACAGTGTCAAATGCTTTGCACAAGTAAATGGAGAAGGGCAGAGGAGAGTGAACAGAAAGGAAGAACGCTACAAGATGGAAAGGAGGATACTGGAAGGGGCTGGTGCAAACAGCCCAGAGAAACTCCTGCCACAGCCAGCCCCAATCAGCATCAGCAACATCTCCAGTCCTCAGAGGTCTATCCTAAAAGGCTCTCTCTCAGTCCAGTATTCATGTGAGACCTGCTAGCATCTTTTCTGCAGACAAAAAAAATTAACAATAGAGGAGAGAGAAATAGATTTCAGAGAACATTAGCACCCAAAGACCAGACAGGAGAGAGGGATGATAAAAAAGCATCCACACTAAGACAGTGATATGCACACAAGCTATTTGTACATCAGGCTAATGAAATGTAGTACCAGGACAGGCTATTCTATGGGGCTGCTATTATTTTCTGATGCATTATTGTGGAGATGTGTGAATCACATACCACATAATGAATAAAAGCTTTTAAATCTCTCAGAACATGGTCTAAATAAATATGGATATGTACATTTCTAGCAGGAGGAATGGGAAGCCTGATGATAAAAGGCTGCTGTGCTCTGGGGATTATTTCTGGGCCATCTCATAAAAACAATTACTCAGGTGATTTGAAAACCTTTTAACAGGATGAGGGTGTTTTTATTAATGCATAGAGGGGTGTCTCTGCTGCTACTAGATGCTGCTACTGTTGTTATTGTGATATAGTGATAATTACAGTAACAATAAGAACAATGATGATATTTATCATATTCAGTGCATGATCTGTCACTCACTTCCTGAAGTGGCAAGAAAAACACATTTATTTCAATCAATACATCTGCCAGGGGAAAACTGATGGCAAGACAATGTTTCTTTGAGGAACCCTTATTTAACAAAACTTTCGACAACGAGATAAATCTGGATGATGAATGCGTAACAAGATTGGCATTAGTCACAGCTCCAACATTGGCCAAGGCAATCTTTGTTAATCACAGATATGTATAGCTGTTGCAAAAAAACATGTTACTATAGCATAATGAGTCACAGCTCATGAACTGATTCATATTATCAGGGCATGTGTGTATTCCTAGTCTACTGCAAGTGTGAAGGAAAATAACAGTGACTGAAGGAGCATATTTTCCTTTGCAGCTGAAACAGACAGCAAATGCACACAGAGAGTAATATACTGCCCTGCTGACAAGCAACAGCTCATTTGGCCACAGCAAATCAATGGCTTATACAGATCTTACAAACCCTGCATCTCTTCCTTTGCATCAGAAACATTATGAAGCAAAAGAACACATGCACTGTTACATTTTATCATCAACTGAGGTGAGAGGCACTTCACAAATATTAGATGAGAAATTCTATACAGTAAAGAGGCACGTGCCAAACCGTACACACCACCACCAAAGTGAGGGCCTCAGTTCATGCACCTAATTCTGGCCCTGGTGCATCACACCATGATTCCAGTATTTAGGCTGGTTTATCCTCACTTATATAACCTCTTTTCCACATAACTGCATTGAGAACGGAAACCTAAACATTCAAACACATGGGAAAAAAGGTATTTGTGACTGCCCCTGCATTGGCTGCCCTGTAGCCATAGGTTAAACCAAAGTCCACTCAGATGAAAAGAATGAAACGATGAAAAGAAACCCTGCAGGCACCCTGTAGTGATATATAAGCAGCACCTCCATCAACAGTTTAGGTGTCACCCAGTTAATGACTCACAAGCAGCTCACACAAATGGTGCAGGAACTGCAAGCAGCCTCAACAAGAAGGCCAACGCAAGTTGTGAGCTCATAGGCAGCTGGGTTAGCTGTCTGTAAAACCATTCGAGGAAATGGAAAAACAGGGAACAGGTTTGTCTTGAAACAGAAAGAAAGATGTTGGGTTCTTTGTAGATTAACTGCTGAGCTGTGGTGCCTAGGCTGGGAAATAACCCCTGCTGACAACAAGAGATTATAATAATGCCTGAAGGTATGTGTCATGTAAGCAGAACCAGGATGGTTCATGAGGTTGAAAGAAGACTAATGACAATATCAATTTTCATTACGTGTTAATACTGCCACTAACTTTTATTTGCACAGGGGCAGTAGTTAGGGTTATGGACTGGGGCCATGTTACTACTGCTGTAAGTATAAATGCTGCTGTAGCAGTGTTCAAGACACAGTGCTTCTGTGCTTGGTGTTGGACTCAGGGTTGCTTCATGGAGTTTTCGGTAGTCCTATAAGAAGCAGGGAGCTGGACTTGAAGATCCTTATGGGTCCCTTTCACCTTAAGATCTTTTGTGATTCTATGATATATAGAATCTTCTGCAAAAACCACATGTACCCTATATGATTTTGACAACATGCTGACTTGAAGGTAAATTTTCTAATACATCCATATGAATTTTTGATTGCTTGTTCTGTTAGTTTGGCTAGCTGGGGCCTTTGATTTGAGTATAAAGCACCTGCATCACTAAATCCATAGGCAATGTGCTTGAGAACAAGGAAAGCAACCAAGTCCTGCATTAATTTCTGTGTAATACAACACACTTAGCAAGGGAAAGCAAAATTCTCCAGCCCTTTCCTAACATGGGCTAGAGTCTGATTATTAGTTTATATTCCACCTGGCATGTCATTCTGATCTCTTCTCTGTAGGCATTTATGCAAATAACAATACTGGAGACTGAAGTAAATCAAGTTCTTAGTATTAACTATTTAAAAACCTTTAACTGCTGGGAAATCTAGAGGAGGTGCAAATACACCCTGACAAACCAGCTACTTGCACACTACAAGGAAATGCTTCAGGGGTCCCAACTTGAGATTATCGCTTCAGGCATCTGAAACATGCTCGGACTTACATTCCCTGAGCCCGACTTGGATGCTTTCCATGTTCTCCTATGCACTTGGGAAAAAGTATATGGGACAACCATGTGACTTTCGCAAATTTGTGTTTCATTTTTTTTTATCTTCAAATCCCCATCAAAACGGTAGTGTCACATCCCTGATGAGTACTTCCCTGTGAAAGAAAAAAATATTAGAAGTCTCTCACTAGGTACTCAAATAAACTAAGAAAACCATTCTACTTGGACTTTATTCAAGCAAACACTCATTTCAATGGGATTTCATTTGTTTTAGGACTAAATAAAAAACTTAGTGAAAATCTCTGTGTTTGGTCCTTTATTTGTTCCAATTACTTTTACTCCTTCTATTCAACTTCCAGAACAAAACGCAAGCCATCAGTCCAGTATAATACCTTTCTTTTCCACAGTAATAAAATCACAGAGCTATCACAACCCACAGTTGATCTCTATTCTCCTGAGACATTATTATCTGTATTTAAACATGTTTCTTTCCATGTTAGCTGACAAGTAAATGCCCAGCTGTTGTAAAGGCTTTGAGAGGATTAGGAAATCAGGCAGTTCCATTTTCTTTCAGCTTGCCTTTCCATCCCAGAATTGTTTATGCTTACTGAGTCAGATAAATTTATGGCTGATAATTAGAGTTAATTTTCTTTATGTTTCCCTTGCCTATCCTTTCTACCCCCATTAAAACTAGCAAGTTGTAATGGGGTACTAAATAATAAACTGACAAAAGATAAACATCAGACTGATGCTGGTAAGTAATTAATGCAGCCATTATTTTGGCAGATTTGTACAGGATTCAAGAAGCTTTATGAACACTGAAAAATTACATCTCATCAGCCAAGTGATGGGGAAAGTGAAAGCAAATCCAAGCCTTACTAAAAAAAATCCAACAAACCCAACACCAGGAGTTGAAATGTCAGATCCTATCTGTATCTCACATGGCATCACTGTGCAGAGCACCAAACCCTGTACTCTACCTGCACTTCATATTTCAGGATTTTCTCCAGTAAACATTCAGTGATACTCTGTTTGTTTGAGATGCACTGCAGTTTCTAATATGATGACTATATGAAGCATCAGCTTCACTACTTAAACCAGACAGTGCTCCAGACATTTTTCCCAACCTTATTTCTGTGTAATATTTTCAGCTGAAGTATTTATATTTCTTTTCCTCCCCAGTGAAGTTTGAAGGTTTTCTGTGCTGAAGAAAATGTGTGCCAGCCCCGCAGTGCTGGACAAATGGAGTCTGCATCTGACCTAATTTTCTGATTTCTGAGTGGTTAAAATAAATTCTAAAATCATTACTCACCTTCCCAAATACTGTACTGACTGTGGACACCAAAGCACCCAACTATGGACTGGGATGCTCTAACATAACTGGACACATTTGAAAACTGCACCCATGCACCCACAATTTTGACTTAAGTATATAAGCACAAACAAACAGATGCATACACATGCAGAGAAAAGAATGTGAAAGGGAGTCCCTTTCACATACATAAATACAAGTACATTGCAGTTGAAGGTGAACAGTATCATTACATTCAGTAGTGAGTGTATGCACACTGTATGTCTCTGTGTGCATCTGCATGTACAGGCTCACACCATAAATCACATCTTCAAGTATACAGCTGCAGAAATTGGAAATATCCATTTATAATTACTGGGCAAACCCTACTAGAGCCAATAAAGCTGTGCCTAGCAGTGGAACCAGATTTTCCAGAGCAATTTTAAGTTATGCAAGGATGGATGAAGACCAGGTTGCACAACATGTCTTGGAAAGGAGAATGTTCTCTCAGTGGTTTCATACTCATTGTGTCAGCAGGTCCCCTCTCTGCTCACTAAGTGGCACCAGCAGCAGGGCTGGAAAGGGTGGTATAACTGCACCACTCTCAAGAAAGGCCACAGCAGCGAGGAGGAAAAAAATGGGCAGAAAAAGGTGTCAAAATAAAGTAGATCTGGACCAACCTGAGGCTGCTTTTTCTATCTGCTTGTTTCTGGTGTGCCATTTCACCAGGATCTGGGAGAGTGCGAAAGCATACACACAACAGTCTATTTGCAGGATGGCATCTGTCCACCTCATCAAAGGTTGCCTAAGACTATTTACAGATGAGGCCATGGCTTGATTCTTTATGGCTTCTTATTTCTGCTTCATGGTCTAAGTCCTCTGCCCAGACCAGGAGTAGTTTTTATGTCTAGCCAAGAACAGCGAGAGTAAGGACCACAGAACACGCAGGTGAAGAAAACAAGTTAGCTTGGCCCACAAAAGAAAATCAAGCCAGTTTGATTAAAATGCTGATTGTAATTAAATACTTTTGTTGGGATGCTGTCAAGCCAAAATACTTTCTCATAAAAGATCCCCACCTCTCAGAGTCAACATTGAGCAGCACACCTCTATCTTAGATGTTACTGAGTCTGGTTGCTTTAGTCCAGCCCCATTCCCATTATTTAATGCAAATTTTGATATTGAGTTTTACAGCAAGTTGGCATCAGGCCTTAGCAAGTTTCAGGTCAAATTTGCCCTCATCTGTAATACCATTAATTAAAGGGGTCACACTGGCCATCAGGCTGGCTCTTTGAGCAACCCAGTCAATGGTACAACAGTGAAGAGATGACAAGCAAACTGTGGTTTGAACTAACTACACTTTTCATTAACTTCCCACCCAAAACTACTTTGTAATTCTCGGGTTCTTGGAGAAACATCTAAAATTATAAAGCCTCTCCCAAAAGGCCCTAGCCTTAGAATCAGTGTACTTTCTCAGGTAGTATTTTATCCCTGTCAGTGAGAGCTAAGTGCCACTAAAGAGGTGCCATAAACCCATTCTGAAAAGCAGCGGTAAGAATGGATCAAAGTGAATCAGCAATTCCAACTACGTGAGATGCTGAGATCATGCTTCCCTGGCTCCAACCCGGGGTCCATAAGAAGGATGAATGTTTGATTAATTACTCCCCAGACTGCAGAGCTTACACAAAAACCAAGGACTCAGCAGCAGCCCAACTGGCTGACTCAGATAGCAATAACTCATTGGGTACAATCTGCCTCAATGCCAGATTGCCCTGTCTGCAGTGAACCTGCAGTCTAATCCTCCCAAAAGGGTTTCTTGGAAAATGCCATTCATGCTCACGCTGGCTAACTGTGCGCTGGACAAGACACAGCTACACCACAGTAGCACCTGAAGCCATATTTCACTGTACTTTTCCAAAGCTTGCTGTAATTGAGACTGGAAACTCTTTCCCACCACTGAAAATCTGCTGGAAAACAAGTCAACTCCAGAAAGTTTCACTGCTGTGTTCAGTAGGCTGGACCTAGTAAATTAGAGTAGCTCAACTTGACATATTTTTCACAAACCTCAATGCCTGGTTTTGCTGCATTTGCATTGTAATCCCAGGACCCTTTTGCACTACATGCTCCTCAAGCACACAGTGGAAAACAAGCCCCTCTTCACAACGGGCTTTGTTTTACCATGTACATGATGGATAATTGGACTGAGAAGAAAATGTGGGTAATTCCTCTCACTGTGCCATCTTCAGACCAGACCTTTTGCTACAGGAGCTGCTCTGACCCCACTGAAAGGCTACGTTCAGACCTCATCCCTCTGAAGACCCAGGACAACTTGAAGTTACATACCAAGGGCAGGAACTTAAAAGGGCAGGATATCTCATGCACTTAACCTGTGCCACACTGGGTGAAAGAAATGTAATTTTTTATCCACCTACACTCTTGAAAGTACATATATGATTCAATGAAGAATAAAACACCTGTAAAGTAGGTCAGTAATTCTTGCAGTTACTATTCAGTAATACCTGCACTCACATTTCCTTTGAGAAGCTGTGTAACACACTGATCTCCAAGGAAAAGGAAGGCACAAAGGATAAGGCATTTGCAAGTAAGTAAGAATCGCGTTATTTCTGAGCGACAGTATGCAGCTAGAAGCCTACAGCCTTTTAACTATTGCATTTTTCTGTCACAGATTCCTATGCAAAACAGCCCTAGAAACGATTTTCATCAACCTAATAACACTGTTTTCCCCAAATAGGTGTTATTTTCTACCTGGAGCCCCTACAGAAGAAGAATGAGAAAGAAGTCTTGAGGAGAAATCGCACAGTGGGTACAAACAGTTTTCACCATAAATTCTATTGAGATGCTGACTCTGATTGATCTTCTCACAGAGCACAAACACAGTGATTAAGAAGGCCCAGGGTTGGGATGCTAGAAACAAGCTTAGGCTAATTAATTGAATTTCTTTTTCTGACTGTAGTGTTCTTTTGCCCTGCTGGATACTCAAAGACGAGGACTGGTTACTCTGATTAACAGTACCTCATCACGAAATCAAAAGGAAAGCTACAGGATAAAGAAAAACAGATTTTTGTCAGCAAGGATTTGCTCTTGGCCAATAATTATCATTGCAATGTTAAAGGGAGATTGTGAATTAACTACAGCAGATATATAAAATAAATTTGGAAAAAAGCTTTCAATAATTATAGTGCATATGTCAAATGGAAATTACTCCCAATTTGTATAGCTCTGCAGTCGCATCGTGCAATATCTCAAGTGGCTTCATAATAACAAGCTTGTATCTTTAAAATCATTTAATATAGCCCAGGGTTTTAATAAGCCAAAAGACACTTCAGGAAGTACAAGACAGAAAAAGCTAGCCTGGAGTTCTTCATTTTCTTAGGCCATGTCTACACACAGTTCTTTATTTCATAACAATGTATTTAAAAATGTGCCATACCAATCCCCAAGCACACATGGTTTTACTGATAAAAAGTACTTTATAGCGGTTTGGTGTATTTGGATAGGTCATCTTTATTCCCATATAACCAGCCACATTAGAAGCCACACCACTGCAACTGTGTATGTAAAACATCACATCCAACATCTATGCCAGGACTAATTTCCATGCAGGTCAGACAGACAGTTCCTTGGAAGGTCTGTTATTACCCGCAATGTGCTTCAGCTTGAAGTTGCCAGTTAGATACATAACTGTGACTTCATGTGGGTGGATTTAACACAAGAGCTTTGCTTTGCACTCCAGGCAAGGATCCAGTTCATGGGCCATCAGAGAGAAAACCTCTTGGCCAGTCACACAAGAGTGCTACTTGGGTCTTGTGTGTCAAGGCACTGATTCCAAATTCATATGTTTGCTGCTGCTTAGGAATGAAGGAAATTTATTAAAATCACTCTCCTATTTTCCCTTTCATTTATGACTCCAGCCTATTTAAGCTTGAACTTAAAACCAGAAAGCTCCACAGGACGTGTCAGAGCTATGCTTTTTGTCCCTTCAGTGTCATCATTTACTTTCACCTCAGCTTAAGAGTCTTTACCTGTACCTGCCACAGAAGAAATGGAGAGTCGTATTATCCCTTTGTAGAAACAAGAATAACCAAAAGGTAATTACAGAAAGCAGCCACAGGTCAGAGACCACAGTTCACTCATGGATCTCAAAGCCAAGCAGGTACTATCTTCCCATTGCAAAGACAGATGAAGGAGGTCTCAAGAAGTTTCATGATTTCTCTTGGAATGGGTATTGTAAAAGTGGCAAAGGCAACAAGAATTTAACCACTTCCTTCCCTAGTAACCTCTCTGCACCTGCAGGAATTGTGCCATCCTTTCAGCTTTCCCACCCAATTTTGCTCTCATTTCTGTTTTCCTTTTTTATAAAAGAACCCCATATCTGCACTTAGTAGACTGTTGGAATATCTCAACTTCCTGTGTTAAAAGCAATTTCTGTTTAGCTGGCAGTGAAAGCCCAAACCTCAATAGTAGGAATGTTAGTCTAACTGCCTAAGGGCAGGGATTTTCCATGCAAAAAAACATCAGCCTCTTGCTCTTCTGCAGGCAGTGGGAAATACTAGCTGCAGGCTAGAGTCACCCCTGGCTATTTTCCTCTACACCAGCATGTGGAGAGAGTGGGGAGCATCCCAAGACAGAAAGTCTCTCAAAACCATGGCAGAAACACCCCCTGGCTGTGGTTTTATCCATCAGCAGCAACAGGCCCATGTGGAAAGGGGCCAGACAGTCACACTGTTAAGCACTGAGTGCAAGAGGTTATTTCCAATGTACCTTCTATTCCTCTGCTTCCACCTAAGGGTTAATATTTACCCAACCTAACCAGAAATGGACAGAGTGCCAAATACTGGAGAGGAGAGGCCATCAGCAGCTCAACCCCATGACTCAGTGCACCAAGAGGGAGATGCCAAAACAACTATTGTTGTTTCTCATGAGGTAAGCCTGGCCTGAACACAGCACTGCAGGGTACTCAGCTGCTCAGGGGAGCCGCTGCAGTAATCAGTTTCCCCTCCAAACTCATCTTAGTAATAGCAAACTGCATGTTTTTATGCCTGCCAAAAGCGTGGTGGCCTGGGTGAAACAGTAGGCTCACCCTCCCTCCTGGCATTTAGTAACAAAGCACGACCACCATCAAAACCACTTTTGACAAGACCAGCGTCTCCCCTCAGGGCCATCCTAAGAGGATGGCTGGGGCAAAAGCAGAGGCCAGCAGCCATCCTCAGGCTCAAGGCACATGCAGTATGCTCATGTGGCTGTACCTGGCACCACATCAGCTGTCCTGACCACAAGCATTTTGGTTTCCCTTATAGGCCTAAGAACAAACTTTTTTAAGTAACAGTGTACAGTGAAGAGGTGTTTCTACTGCAGCAGTCCTACCAAATGCTGCAATGAAAATACAGCCAGCATACCTTTGGACCACATTGCGTATTGAGTGCTGCCTGCATCACTGGCACTGCTGCCTTGGAAGAGAAATGACTTGATGGATCTGTACAGAGAGGCTGTCCTGCTGCGAGTGTTGGAGGGGTGCTAGAGCAGAGGCTGCTCACATGTCCAGAAGCTCAGACCACCAAAAGACAACAAGCAACTTGATCTTTAGGGATTTCTTATATGTGCTGCAAAAATACTGCTTGCATTTTGTGTGCTGCTTGGATATCTATATTCCTTAAGTGAGGTTTTGTCCACTGCAAATGTGTTTTGTTTCAAAAAACCTTTTTCTAAACTGTGCAGCCTGTATTTGTCCTTGAGGCCTGACAGGACACAAAATGTGGCAACACACTGGAACAGCCTCTCTGCTGCAAGCTCCAATCTGCACTAGAGTAGCACATTTAAGAGGAGTTTTACAGCTTTGTAAGATGCCACCACAGTAATGCAAATGTCTTTAGCTTGGACAAGCCTGAACTTCACCATTATGCTATAGGTGTGGCTTCCCACTAATAAAACTATTTCTAGCACAACACTGAGGGCAGAGCACATGCGTGTCCTGATGCAGTGTTTTACACTACAACAGGTTTCAGTTGGCTCTGTGGCACAGAAAAGAAGCTGGGCTTCTCAGAAATTTGGACGGTTGTCTTCTGATTCACATCCAGTTGGGCTGTCCTTTGGAAAAAAGGTGTTGCTTGCTCTTAACAAAACAGGCCTCCAGAGTCTTCAGAGAATATTTTGTTCTCCAACTGCATGGTTTGGAGCTTCTGTTGTTGTCACTGTTGGTTTGACTCACCTAAAATTGTCCCTTCCACAGTCAGAACTGACAAAATACAGAAGTTTGGTCACCTGGTCAAGATATTCTACAGAGGGGAAGTAATGCCAACTCTAGCTCTCTCTTCCTCTCCTGTTTCTATTTCAGAAAAGGCTCTAATGCATCCCTTCATTTACAGAAAGCAAGCATTCCAAGTGTGCATGTTCACTGTATTACTGAAGAGTTTTTTGTTGCCATCCAAATAACCCTCCAAAGCACAAGCAACAATGAACACATCCAGATGAAATGTTGGGCTGCAACATGTCTTCATTCATCCATGTCTGGTCTCTAGCTGAGTCAGTTGCCCAGGAAAATTTGAAGGTAGCCAATGAAACATCAATTTCAGAGAAGGGAAGAAGGCAAGAAAGAAGCTGGTTCTCTGACTTATGGCTTTTGTGTACAAAGCCAGGAAAAAGGTGGTAATATTACATAGAATATAGAAGATGAATAAAGGGAATACTAGAGGAGAAGTTTAATTTGATCTGCAACTTAAGCAGGAGCTTCTTTTTTCTTCCAAAAAGCCTTTGACAATTTCTCTAATCACTAAAAAAGTCTAAAAGGAAGCAAGCAAACCCCATCATTCACAGCAAGACTACCCCAGGCGTAGCTTTCCAGCACACAGGTCTCAGTTACAAGGACAGAGCAATGCACCTCCAGCTCTCATATGGAAGCAATTATTCGTGTGAAAACAGTCCTTCCTAGGAGGAAACAAACGAACCCCATGCACAGCCTGATTAATGACTAGTCCCATGCAGATGTGTAAACAGCCACCTGGTTGCTACCTTAGCAAAATTTTAAAGTTACATGATTTCTATTCACTTGTTTACACTGCTCTACCAAGCACTGGGATTTTGGCGCTGATCCCATTTAGAGGGCAGGGGATGGCTGCAGAAACAGAGTACAGAACACTTTGCTGCCCAGTTCTTAGCACCTAACTGAAAGTGCAGTATCTTCCAGGTTTCTTTTCTACTTGCTAGATGTTAACAGGTTTATTCTCTGCAGCCCAAATAGTATTTAAGAATGCTACTGCTTTCTCTACAGCAAATATTACCAACAACGTTGGTGGCTCCTGCCTCAAAGTATCCCAAATGCTCTTAAAAAAAAAAAAAATCATGTTTTTACTGACAAGATTACAGAAGAAACCTCTGCAGGACTGTGTCCTGCTCACCGCTGGCCAGAGATGCATATTTATACAGAGATACTTTTGTGCACTGGTGGAGGCACTGCAGCTTCTGCTCCCCAGAACAACAGAAAAAGCCTTCTGAGCAGGTACCTAATAGGTGAGAACTGAGTGCACTCCACTGCTCCTAGGAGAATGTCAGAACTTCAGAGTGTGGAACACATTTTTGATTATCCAAGGGGGCAGCTACAGGTACCTCCACTGCACACTGTAAGGAATGTTAACCTCAACCATCTCCCATCCATCAAGGAAAATCTGTTCATTCAGGTATGGAAGCATGTGGTGGGACACATAGCTGATGACACTGGTTAGAGTCTCAACTCCACTGTCCCCCAAGCCAGAACAGCCAAGGTACTGGACTATTCAACATCCTCTCCTGAAGTGCATTCTTGGGACACAAATTCATCCCCAGTTGCCATAACTGGCTGGAAAAGACCTTAGCGTGTAACAGCACAAGGAGCATAGGGTACACAGATGTCACAAAAGGATGACCCCATTAGCACATCAGGCAGAGGCAGCCTGTCAAGGCTTTGCTGCAGGAATGTTTCCATGCAGGCTGGCACTTGGGTCTGTAGTGACAGACATGTGCATCAGCCACAAAACACCAAGACAACCTCACAGCCAGGCTGCAAGTGCAGAAGCCGCCAGTGCTGGTTATGAAAGAAATGGAAGAACACCACCACATCCAGTTAAAACCAAAATGATTTTGACTGTCTCCCTGAATGACCAGAGATGACTTCCCACTGATTGAGTTCAGCTAAGGCTTCTCAGCCATTAATCTGCAGTCCCTTCAGGGAACTGCATCCACATCCAAAGCACTTTTCATTTCCCCCCTCCTCCCCAAAAAAATTATGCAATTGAGTCCTGTCTTCAGCTCTGGGCTTTGTCTTCTTACATAATACTTCAATAGGACCGGGCAGTTTTAGTGAAGAGGCTGAGCAGCCCCTGTCTCATTTGTGGCTATTCATTTGTCACAAACAGCCACTGCAACTTAACTGACATTTCCACTGAAGCTTACAAGAAAGGCTATCTCTGCATAAGACACTCAAAATATCCTTGGGGAGAGCATGAGTCCCAGCATCACAGGGGCAGAAGGGGCTGGCTTTCCCCTCCTTGAGCAAAACCTAGTTCCAGTTGCCTCACTAGGGCTTGATTTAATTTTCCACACAGATTCACCCATAGCTTTTCTTCATTTCCCCCAACAAGAACTGCTTGTCCTCATTCACCCCTCTCCACTATCATTTCACAGTGAGATAGAAAGTAATGACAACAAGGAGAAATCTGATGCATGTAATGTGAATTTTGGCTGTGCACAGCTTCTGTGCAGTCAGTTGAGATGGGATAAAGGCTCCACTCACCACTTCAGTGCATACGAATGTCTGTGGGTGTAGAAAGGGGACACAGCTTTTCCCCAGCATTAGTAAGCATAGCACAGAAAGACTCAACTGTCTCCACTACCTGAATGCCTCTGAAAGGCCCAGAGAAGTGCATGGGCAGGGACTCCTGAGGAATACCTAGATGTGCCTTGCCCATCACAAGAAGGTTCTTCAAACCCTGGTTTGTCCTGGAAGCTAGATCCTATCAATGCATACAAGCTCCTTGGCATACAATTAAATATCACTGACATAATGCCGGGTTTTCTAGGCCTATTTCAACAATGAAACACAGATCTCATAATAAATCATTACACTGGTCCATTTTTCATGTTGGAACATTAGGAGCAGTGAAATTAGCCAGCTCCACTGCAGAAGCTGTATTCCACATCTACAGCTGCAATTGGAGACCGGATGCAGCATCTTGAATCTGTGCCTGCACACATCTACAACTGCAACACTTCTTCCTAGAAACAGTTCCATCTTACGGTGAAGTAACCTTTACACTATCTGCGGCATATATATGGGGCTGGGGGACCTTTGGTTTATTGAGAGATTTTTTGTTTGTGTGGGGTTTGTGTTATGTTGTTTGCTTTATTTTGTTGTGGTTTAGGGTTTTGGTTTGTTATTGTTCAGTTGTGTTTGTTTGGGATTTAAGTTACCAATCCTATTGTGAACATTTGAGATAAAATACTGCTTTTTTTATCTATTATCATGTGAAAGATTTCAGCAATACATGCCTTCACCTTTGCAGGTACCAACCTATTACAAATAGTGTGTCATGATAATAAAGTAGGCATCTCAGGACACAAAACAGTGGGGAAAAGCGATGAAGGGGACAGGGCAGAGACACACATGATTGATGTTCCACTGTCCTCAAGAAAATGCAGTAGTTCTGACCAGGAAGGGACTTAGATTCAGACTGCAGGGGTGCTGGTCAATATGCAAGGTGCCAAGCAGGGAAGAAATAAGCTACATAAGCAGGAAAACTATGCTAACACATGGCTTTTCCCTGACCTAACTTGAGTAATGCAAGAAGGGCTTAAGAGTATCCCAGACAGCAAAGACAGGCTTGTTAGAGGAAGTCAGTGAGCAGTGTCTAGTTGTGGTGAGCTGGACCATCATCTGGATCTGATACTCAGGCATTGCTTACAGACATGGAGGAAAGCCAAGCCTGGTAAGATGAAAAGAAACAACTGGCAACTTCTGTATGCTGGCAAGGGAACCCATGCAATCAGCCAATGTACGACAATGACCTTTGAGTTAAAGAGGAAAAAAAAAAGTGTCACTAAATATTTAAAGAAAGACTTCAAAAAAAGCCCCAGTTATACAAAACAAAATCAATGTCATTTAGTAGCAGTTACTTCCAGCTTGACCTAAATCCTTATTTTCTTATACATCACTGTGTTAGGAATATGATAAAACAAAAAATTAACATCAGAAACCAGATTCTAGGGCCAATTTACGCAGTTACAGCAGGCCACAGAGCGTTTCAGTCTGGGACCAAATGCCAAAATGTGAGAACCTGTGAGTCAGAGAAAAGGGAGGAAACCTCAGGGCTCAGAGTTCACATTCACCAGCTTCCCACCCCAGACAAAGACCCAGCGCTGTTACAGCAAAACACAGTGAAACAGATAAACATAGCAGTGGTACAACTATGCTGTCTGAGATCAAACCAGCTCACGACTTTAATGAAAAAAGGAGTCTAAGGTGTCCCATAATAATGTACATTACTCATCACTCATTATGAGTGAGATGCAAAGGGGAAAGAATTAAACACAGAGCTTTCTTCAAGAAACACCAGACTGGCAACATACCCTGTGTGCCATGGAGTTTTTTGTTTTGTGAAGAAGAGTTCTCTAGAGGAGGATGAAGTGCAAAACATCTAATGGTAAAACACGTGGAGAATGCCTCACACTCGCTACACACAGCTTCAAAACGCCAGCTGTGTGCCTGCCATAACATCTGTCAGCCTCTTCAAAGGAAGCTCTTACAGAGAAAGCATAATGTGCACCTACAAGGGAAATGCTCCTCCCTTCTCATCATGCAGCACATGGTGTAAAAGTGCCACCAAGAACGTACTTCAGCGTAAATGAAGAGTCACATCTCCAGTTCATGGCTAGGAAGGCACTACCACTAAAGGGATCAAGGACAGCACAACATGCACAGCACCTGGAGGAAAGTCTCATATTTGTAGCACAACTGAGAGCAGGTTCCTATGGAAAAGCACTTGAGGTCTTAACATTGTTCCCACATTTTCCTCTATAAGCACAGATACAAAGGAGTGGGAAAGTGTCTCCAGCAGTTCCTATTACTAGGACATGAGTCATGCCCTGCTGAGATTAGAGCTGTGCAATACAAATTTAAGTCCTTGGATAGCTTTTACAACCAAATAGGACATTATTTTAACAAAATAATTTTTGTGATGTTAAGCAGAGCAGGATAGGTCAAGCAAAACCACATCATTCCACACCAGGTCTCACTCTGAAAGGAACAGACTGTTTTCCTCCAGACTGGTAAAGCTGTTTTCAAACAGCACCTCAGAGGTGTGAGTGAATACAGCATCTGGCTCTGGTGGGTCAGTTTCTATGAAACCAACATGAATCTAGAAAGAAAAACCAACGAATCATGATGAAGCAGATCTTATCTGGCACACGAGGCATCATGCACCACATGTTCCTTGAAGCTTTTCCAGGTTGTCAGGTGACGTAACACGTTTAGCGAAAACCCATCGTGCAATGCTGTACCCTGGTGGGCTGAATGAGACTAAATGTGAAGTCCAAGTGCCTCACAAGTCCCACCACGCTGCAGGAAGCACCAAGCACTGAGGTTCATGCACAGCAGCTCACGCTCTGCTCATGCAGTCAGTTCCAGCCAAGAAGATGCACCCAGCTCCCCAACAGCTGGGCCCAATGAGCTTGGCCACACTTCCAGAATACACAAAGACATCAAGGTCTTTTTCACAAACCCCTGAAGAACACTTCCACCTTACAGCCTATTCTATTAACATACAATGACTGCTCCAACCGTGAAAGCAATTGCTACTCTCTTTCTGCCTGGAAGATGACACAAAGGCCAAAAAAGCAACCAGAAGACCTGGCAAAGCAACCCAGTAACATGCACAGAACTCCTCAGAGCCTTCCATTTGACTGCAGCTAAGAACACAAAAAAAAACCCAATGAGAAATCAGAGGGAGTGGTACTTGGAGTCCACCTGCACCTAATCAACCATCAGAGGATCAAGAGGCCATCTTTGTTATGTCCTCTTAGTCCTCACCTACAGCACCCAAATCAGAGAAGGGAGAACTACACAGGAAGAAATAAGAAAAAAAAAAAAAAAAAAAGGAATTCATTCACTCCCAAAACTTGGGTGGAGGAAGAAGATTTGTGATCAGACAGTGCACACAGAAATGTATACATCTCTGAAAGCCTAACCGTAGGGAAGCAGAAAATGAAGCCAAGACAGCCACAAAAGCTGCTTATGCTCTTGGCTTCATAAATTTTATAAAGCTAGCTGTTTAAGAACAGAATAAAAGTTCTCTTTTTTGATTTCCCCCTCAAAAGAAGCCACTGTCACTTCATTTGGGTCACCTCTGCTTACACGGGGCAGGTTTCCCTTCTGCATACCTTAGTTACTTATAAAATCTCTGGGCACTTTCGTCATTACCAACCACAACATCCTGTGAAAGAGCAGATAATCATTAATGGTTTGTACAGACTATGAAAATAGGCATAGAGAGACTACAAGCCCTGGATTTATTTCTGCCGTTACAAAGTTAAGCATCTAGTTTAAATTAACAATCTGAGATTTCTCTGGACTCAACAGACAGAAATACACATCATCATTAGATAAGGTTGTTTACATTACCCAACTTCAGCACATATTTTAGGATCTTGCCTGAATTTCTACCACCAACGAAGAGCCTTGGTAATCAGTGAAGACTAAATACATAACTTTTAGACCAGATGCCTAAGCAGAAATCATCTGAAGTTGAGATAAGCCTCCACTACAAAGGAGGCAGAAAATACATAGCAAAGTTAATTTGCACCTCCCTGATCTCAGACTAAACTATTCTTGGAATGACCCTTCCTACACCTCATTGTTTCATAATGCCTCATTTGGCACATCTGTGCAGGGTAAGAGAAGACACCTGTAGGAGAAGCATTACTGAAAGTCACTCACTCTAGGACTGTTCATAAAATAAGATTTTTTTCAGGCAAGCTGAACAGCCTACTAGATGCCTGCATCCCAAAGATACAGCATAGCACCCTTCGAGTCACTGCACGGCTCAAAAGTGTTGGTGTGCTACAAACTGGACAGTTTGGATTTGCACTGGTTCTGTAGGATGCTGACTCGGACAGCTGGAAGGCAGATGTCTGGAAAGTCTAATACTAAACAGAGATTACCAGTTCAAGCTCAAGCCTAAAAAAAAACCAACCAGAACTTAGAAACGCTAATCCATATGAAACAGTAAATTCCCTTATCTTTGCCAATCTATTAATTGAGTTAGCCAAGCCAAGCTAAGAACACAATTAGGCAGGTACAGAAAGATGCTCACTTTAACTAGAGGCCATGAAAAAGGCTGAGCTACATCATGATTTTCTTCTCTGGCTGGAGACAGTTCAAGAAGAAATCTGATGGGTGGATCGGACAGAGAGCACAACAGGGATTTCATTAACTGGGAAAATGTTGTACTGGCAGAGTGAGCCGAAGGCAATGACGACACTGCAGACTGGCTCTGCTGTTTTCTTCTGCAACATCCCCGCATCTGACTTGGTATCAATGGACAGCTGCTGCAGAAATTGAAGTGATGCTGAAATGACAACTCTATTAAAGGGGCAGATGGTTCTATGAGCAAATGTTTCACCAAAGACTGGGTAGATATGATCAAACTCATTTCTCAATGACAGCTGATGCCCCAAGAGATGAAATTTCAGATTGTTACTGTACCATATAGCCAGAGGCCAGGAATATTCTTGCATATGACCCAACTTAAAAATATAATAAAGCTGGTTCAAACACAAGACTATCAGTATGGTTAGAATCCTTGGCAGCAGCTTTTACGACAGTCATGGTTGAAATGTGCCATTTTGGGAAGGCAGCCAAACTGCTTATACACTGAATAAAGCTGCACCATAAAGCCACTGCAGCTTTTTGGATGGATTATCATTCATAATGAACTGGGAAAAGGCAGAAAAATAAAGAGGGGCCGAAGTAGACCATATTTATTCTAGAAAATGAGCATCTGGAAAACAGATTCATAATACAAAGTTTACTGGACAAACATTGACTGTAATTAGTTCTCCTGTTACTTTGACAGAAAATTTCGAAGTTAAAATTGATGTATTCTGTCACTTCTCCCTACGCACAAAGGATTGAGAATGTTGACAAGTAATGTGATGCCTTTCACACATAATGCTTCTTTCACTTTTTTCCCTGCCATTAGTAAATCAAACTTCATATACTCATGGATAGCCTTGGAGCATCGGACAATAGGGTAAAATTTCACAGCTAATCTCTCGCAAGAGCAGTGCGCTCTAAGGCTTTCAAGAAATTATTTACCAAAACCAGGACAAAACTAACCAGGTTCAAAGCATATAAACACCATTCAGAGAACATATGGATTGAAATTCAGATGAAGCTGATCACACAACAAGAACATGGGATATTTCTTCACTGTTCCAATGGGCAATGCCAAAAAAAAAAAAATGAGTTCTTACTACACAAAGTCATGCCTTCAGGGTTAACCTTCCACCTGCAGGGAACAATGGCACAACAAAGCTTGGCAAAAATAATGCCCACTACAAAACAGATCACCAGATTTAAAACTCCTTACTTATATGGTCAAGTTTAGGGACCTTCAGATCCATTCCTTATCTTAAGCTGCATAAAACATTACCTCAGTCTACCTACCAATTCCGTATACAAAGGAGAAGTTCCTTTAGTCTTTCCATGCAATTAAGCTAACCTTCATTCTGCCTTTTTAAAGTCACTGATATTTACATTGTCAAAATACAAAAAGGCTTAAAAAAAGTCCTTACCTATATATGCATGTACGTATGTACACACCTAACCATAGTGAGTTCAGAGACAACAATGTTGTCTCTACCATGAATAGTCTGAAAATTCATGTGATTGTTCTTGGCAACACTACAGTTGGAAATGCTTGCAGGGTTTGGACCGTGTGTTAAACCCTTTTGTTCACAAAGCATGAGGTAGTGCTATGTTATTTTGACCCACCCTGTTTTTCTGTAATGTGCCATTCATATTTACTGTATGAAATGCCAAATATATTACAAATTACTTTTGTTTTAGTGTTTTATAAACATATTTCCATCTATGCACTCAGTAAATATTCAAACTGGCAGCTGTGGTGGTTCTTGTGTGTGGTCATTTCTGCCAGGCTTTGGTTCCATCTTCAAGTTTGATCTGCACAAAGCCTACAGGCCCCCTGAGCACTGAAAGCATTTCTGGTTTCTGCACTGAAAGAAGGATAAAGTGGACACAGAAAAGGTAAACAGACAGGCTACTGCAATGATTAAGAGGACAGAGGAGCTGCTTCACCAAGAGAGACAAATCCAGGGGCCTTCAGCTTAAAATGAAAAGCCTGATGAGATACATGATCAAGATCTACAAACTTATAAGGGCTGTGGATAAGGCATGCATAGAACTCTTTTCCACTGCATTAAGTATTTTTAGATGTAGGAGGCATTCACTCAAACTAGCAGGAAATCATTTGAAGTTAACAAAAGAAGATGCACTTCTACTGAGACAGTAGCAAATTTCTGGAATTTGTTGTCACAGTGATGACCTGTAACATCTGCCACAGGCAGACAGTATCAGCAGGTTCAAAAAGGGATTGGACAAATCCAAAGATAATGGGTTCATAAACAAGCAGTACACAGAATAGGCAAGGACGCTCCTCCCAATGTCCCCAGTACAAGAGTGGTGGATGTACAAGAGTGCAAGGGAGCAAACTATAGACACAGACCAGGCTCCTGCACAATCCCTGATTAGCACATCCTTTGGGCGCTACTGGAGAAAAACCCAGGGCCAGATATGAACGTTGGTGTGATCCAGTTGAGCATTTATCTTTTTATGCCTGACTGCTAGTCTGGGGCACTTAGTTTGGGATCAATTTCCACAGCGTCCGTTATCTCAATTGCAGCTGTAGGTGCTTGAAGAGTCTCTGATAACAGGCATCCCAAAAAAGGCAGCAGCCAATATTCATGAAGCCTACTGAAAAGGAAGACTATAAAAATTTTCTCCCTTTATGCTGTCCCAGGGGAACTAACTTCCCGGCAGATAAGCACTCTTTTATACAACCATGTATTTGTAGTTATTTCACTTTCACAGCATTAAGAATCCTGGTAAATACCCTTCATGATTCCCTCCGACAGGCTGACGCCTTTCCTTTTTCAAACCTGCTTTTACCCTAATAATTCCAGCCTCCATCAAGGCTTGCTTTATTATTCTGTGAAGAGACAGGCTTATAACGTAGTAGGCTGATGAAAGTTCAGTGCTACCCTTGAGCGGTCCACATGACAGCTGCTCATGGGGAACACATGTTCTCTGTGGCATCAGGATGATGTTGGAAACATTAATTACAAACATGCCTGCCAGGCCTAGAGCTCACATGCTCTTAACAGTAACAGCAGAAGGACATCGAGAAGGGGCTTCCGCAGATGTCGAAGGATGTGGAGGAATAGTTCCCTTACCACTGTTATTTTTCTATTGTAATAATTATCTGGTATGTAAAGCCTTTGTACATGCACTGTATGAACCTAACATTTTCCATCCTATAAAGGAGCTACTTTATGCTTAGTGGCCATCTTGTTATGACTGACATGAGTGGCATGAAGAATTTAGTTTGGCTCTTCTCATGCTTATTTTAGTTATCTTTCACCTATCTTTTGGAACACTGTTAGGGTCACAGAAATAGGTCAGTGTGATTCCAATTGACTGCAAAAAGATCCGGGCCAGGAGAGGAAGAGGCAGAAATCACCTTTAAGTCTTCTTGATTGCTATTTATGTACTAAATAGATATTAAAACTTCAGTTCCAGATGTTATTTGGTCATAGGAATACTCATGTGAAGCTGACTGCTCATGCTGACAAACTTTACTGGCACATCCAGTAATATCCCAAGCCTCAGCTTTCAAAGAACAAGATGTACTACCGAGTCACCAGTGAGAAAAATGTGACCTACAGAAACTGAATCCTGATTCATCCTAGTTTGGGGCATCTTAAACCTCCATGGATTACTGGCTTGTACTTTTTCTCATGTGTTATAGTAAGAATAAAGAAACAGCTCACTGCTTTGGGGGACAGAGAAAGTTATATAAAATGCAGCTGACAGCCTTGTACTGTTCCATGGGACATTCCCAAAGCTAGGACAGAGTCCTACCATGAAGTTAGAACACTTTTCAAGTTGCTATATAGCAAAAACACCCCTCAGGCAGCTCAAATCCACTTGCAAAGCCAGTAAGATTGTTTTATAAAGCAACTGACACTTTGAGAAGTTTAACACTTGCAGTACTCAAACCAAGGTCAGCTCCCTTTCACCTATTGCCTTCCTGGCCACACCACTGTACCTTCCCTGGTGTCACACTGGCAAAGATGACAAAGATGAGGCCACTCCCTTCAAGAGTAAGCAAAAATACATAACACCTTTTGTAATTAGCTCCATCAGCTCTCTGAGCTCCTTGAACACCAGAGAAATACCAGTGACTTCCATGGGATTACTCCTGATTTACACTAAAGAGCCAAGGCCAACTGTAGCTTGGTATTGTCAGTAAGAGAATTAGCCAACTATTTCAAGAAAATAAAGTTAATAGAGAGGACAGGACATATGTTTACATTTAAAAGCTTTTTCTTACTTTGCTCTAGGCAGAGAAACATCAGGGTTTCCAAAATATATCCACAGGAGGTCTCTTCGCAGCAGAGACAGTTGTTAAAAGTTTTATCCTACCTAGTAGGGGAGGCAAAACAGCAAAGAGACTTCCCACTGCCCCTCCCTGCAGTAACTGCTGTTACTGCCATAACCTCTACTACCACCACACCTGCACCCTTGTGTGCAGGCACCATTCCTCTTGGTGTGCCTACACAGCATGCAGAAGCATGACTGGACGTCACACAGTCACCTCCAAGCATGCTCTGAACTCACCAGCTGAAGAAAGATGTGATAGCAGGCTTCACCACAGGAAGCAACAAGGATACAAGCCTCCTTAGGCGGCCATATATCCACTACCTGCTACCCTGGGCTGAATGAGCCCACGGTACTATATCATTCTTGATGTTACTCCCTGCACTGACTACATTAGGGCTAGCACAGATGCATCAACTAGTCATGCAGCATCAGCACACCCTGGTTCAGGGAATCAGCACTTTAAATGCTCATGCTTGCCTACAAAACCCTGCCCTTATGGAAGCTTCCTTCACCAGAGGACCCTGGGCAGCACTGCTCAAGAAGACCAGGCTTTTAGAAATCCCATCATATTGGAAGTTACTACTCTGCCTGAGAAGTGGTGACCCACTGCTGTCATCACCAATAGCTGAAACCATCTGTGTTATACAGAAGGGGTGAAATGGACAAAAAAGATTAAACACATTTTTTCCACCTTCTCTTTCTGTTCTCCCCATTTGCTGTTTCTGCATCTGAGGCCACTGCATGCATTATCAGCCTGTCTCCCAAAAGATTCTGCCGAGTTTTCACACAGCAACAAACACTGTCAAGAAACCAACCTTAAAAACAACACAAATGTGACAAAAGATTGCGATCCATCTGAGAAAGGATCTCTTTTCTTGTGGCATGTTTATGGGGTACACAGTTCACAGTGGACCCTAATGTGCTAACACAGGGCAAGTATAATAGCTGGTAACCCAAAAACACCAGCCAAGAGCAAGACTTTTAACTTGTTTTTTTCAGGCTTGACTTAATCACAAGGAGATCATGCCCCTTGTGTAACAGATTGAGATCCTTCCCCTCCCCTTCAGAGCAGACAGGGAGTAAAGAGAGCCACCACCCTTGCACACCATGTAAGGACTGCCACAAACCACTCTTCTGTCTCACAGCTCCTTGAGGCGCTCATCATTTCTGATCCCAGAATATCTCTTCCAACAGAATCAGACATGATTTACATGTCAGCAGGAATCCTACAGCCTTCCAGGCACTACTGGCTCAGTTCCTTTTGTTTAAAAAAAAGGTTTTCCCCAAAAGCTGCATGGAGAAATGAGCTCTTTAGCCTTTTTGTTCCATGGTTTGCTCACAGAAATCTCTGGCTGGAAATATGCAGGGGCTCATGCAGAGGCTGCTGCAGCTGGAAACACAGGCAGAAGACATCTCCTGATGATTTAGCACATATTGTCTGCATGGATAGGAGGTGATAAGTAATTTAGTTATGCTTTGCTTTACAGATTATTCTGAATGCACTGCCCCAGAAATGCTATAATGATGCCACAAGAATGACTGGAAAATTTCCTGCTATTTCTTTCTGTCAACATCAGGATATGTGTTACTGTGCTAAAACTTAACTGATCTTGTTTAACTTACATTTTTTCCTCCAGGCATGTCATTGTGTCCAATAAGGTCATAAGCTCTCAGAGAAAGGAATATATGTACTTACACACTTCAAATACTGTTCTTCTGGCCCTGAAAGGAGCCTACAGATAAATAACAAACTTGTTTAGATCACTGACTTGAATCTGGCCTGCTCTGTAGCAAAGCTCCCTGCTCCTTACAGCAAGAGGAAGACAAGAGAATGAATGCCACTCAAGCCTAAAATGCTTTACAAAAGATACCATAATCCAGGCTGACCACATCATGCGCTTTTACATCCTGCCAGTCCCTGTGTCCTACAAAAGCTTCCAAAGAACAAACACATCACAAGAAGCAGGTCTAACTATCAGAATCCTAAATATTAGCGTTCCCCAAACCCACACCAAATGCTGTCTCCTTTTATGAGTGATGTCTTGGAAACAGAGAAGGTACATACCAGGAGAATGCCACAGAATAAAATGCAAATGCTGTCGGCGCAGCCTGATGCAGCGGAACAAGGTGAAAGAAATTAATGCCAACCTTCCTGAGTCCCTTCTGGACTGATCAGTGTAAAGCAGCTATTGCTTAGGATGTTACCTGGGTCAGAGGGCAGGGCACTGGCAAGGAAGCAGTAAAATTGTCTTCCCTGCAAAACAGAGCTGAACACTCATGTTAATTTCTCTGCATAGTTACTACAGCAGAGGAGTTCTTGATAACTCACAATAAGCTTTTCTACAGTCCCTCTGCACCTGAAGTGCTCAGCTGATGCCTCACACAGACTGTGGATCTTCTCAGGCAGTGCAAAGACTGGTTACTGCTAGAGGCAGTAACCTGAAGGCTGAGGAGGACAACGTTTTCACTTCAACACCCAGGTAACACACAGGTACTGATAAGGCTTCTGCATACAAGCAGGAACTGCAGGTAAAGCATTGCTGTTTGCTTTTTCCACAATTTGTTTCCTGGTATATCTCACAGAACAAATCACTATGCCCAGTAGCAACTCCATGGTCTTTTGTTTCACAGGAAGAATAAACTAGTTTTACTGTGCCAAATTCTGGTTTGGAAAATTACCATTTACCTACCCATGCACTTCTCCATAATGATGGCATGTATACAACTCTCTCCCCGGCTCAGCTAGCATGGGCAGCACTTCTTTGTGCTGCTTGACAAGTGGCACCTTTCAGCACTGAAAAGCCAGCATTTCACAAATTGGTGAATTAGCTCCCACTGTCTGTTGAAAAAAAATAATCAGAAATGCTCTCATAAATCAACATGTATGCTTTACAAAATACGCATTTGCCAGATGCACATGGATCATGAGAAGGATTCATACCAACTGCAATGAGGTGCTTGGTTTTTCCTCCCCTTAAGTTTTCTTCTTGAAGCTCCAGACTTCTTTGGGGCTTTTCTTCTACGGAGCTTTATTCTCTCAAAATAACCAGCCAAAAATCTCATAGTTGAGTACTATTTAATTTTACCTTTCTTTGTATCTGCCTCCCACAGAATGGTCTTGGTACTCCTGTTTGGAAAACATACGACAAGGAAACATGCTCTCTGCACATGTAGCATGCCTTGGGGTTTTTTTCTAATGGCTCTAAAACAGGTATTTCTGTGAAAAGGCAGCAGAGTAGAAAAGCATTCTGGGTATCAACAGGCAAACGAGAACACCGATAAGTTTTGTCTGATGATCTTATGCCAGAATTGGAAGTTCTTTTTTATGTTCTCCTCCTTCTATAGATAAACTGTCTCCCTTAGAAGTCCAATGTGGAGCAAGGCATTCCTCCCCAGGCCCTAGCAGTGAGATTATCAGCTTCAAATTAGCAGATCCCCTGGCAATCTGGCAAATTACAGGCCCAAACAGTGATTTCCTTTCTCTGATCTATATCCAAATAATGGAAGGGAACCATCCCTTCAGTTTGAAGTGGTTTCTACAGACAGTGACTGCTGTTTGCATTCTGAGATTGAACTACGCTGTAATAACAGCTAGCAAGATTGCACCACAGACAGTAGCAACAGAAGAATTAAGGTAGGGGAATAAGCAGTAGGAACCATATAAGGGTTAGGTATTAGGAGAACTGCTCACTGACATGACCCTTCATTAGTTTTTTTAAATTAATTAATGCTAATTTTGTACAGGGCCCAAACACTTGATCATATCTTACTTTATTCTAATACTATTTATTCCTAGCCAATGCCTTTTTTAAACAGAATATGAAACCATAACATTAGAAGCCAACACTTTCAGGAGTGGCCACTGATTTTGGATGATTCCAAATTTGAGAGCCTATATGGGAGCCTGCAGCACAGTTGCTTCAGAAGTTCTGAGTGATTAAATTAGTGTATATGTTCAGCAGTCACCAAAATCAGTTCAAATGCATCCCTCTTCTTCCTTACTCTTCCCTTCAGAAGGGAATGCTACTGCCAGTGGAATTCAGCTTCTAAAAGTAGCAGTTACCAGAAATGCCATGAAGCTGCCAGGGCACTCTGCAACTTCCTTCAGGTTTCCACCTGTGTCCCATTGTGGATACCTGGGTATCAACTGGGATACCCAGGTGTCCCAGTGATGGGCATTTTGTAAGTGTAAGGATCAACAGACAGACAAATACACAATCACCTGTGCAATGCCAGTCCATATGTAACAGACCTGCTGAACTCCAAACTTACACTAGTAACTTCAAGACCATACTTCCCATTTTTACTAATTACAATGAAGCCATCCTGTATTACTGTCCGTGAGGTATGATACAGCACATCCTGATTCGCCAAGGTCTTAAATGACTCAACCATTTCAGTTTATATGCAGGGAGACACTTTCTATGACTATATTTAGTTTTAGAGAGGGTCTGGAAAAGTGATATCACCACTGGAATGAGGAAATATTTATGCCCCAGCTGAAAACACATGATGATGATGTAAAGGTACTATTTGGAGAGCTCTATTTATATGGTTGTTTCCTGAATCTTAACATGAATCAGAGAACCTCAGGACGTAACATGGTGCCACCACCACAGCTTTCGGGAATCTCTGCCAGAGTTTCACAAAAACTTGACTAACCTCAAGTTCCCATGGCACTGCAAAGCAAGGCTGAGCAACAGATGCTGAAATTTAATGACTTGACCAGTCTGTTACCACTGGATTTAAAACTCCATTAGTGGTAGACTGGTAGACCAGTAACAGAATTACATGGGCCATAGCCAACAAGTGCAGTATGATAAATAAGCAAAGGCAGTTAGTGCAGAGTGAAATGTGATTTCACTAATTACTGCTTGCTATAATTATTCTGCTTTTACGGATCAGTAACTGCTTTCCCCAAGCCAACTGCTTCTACTTCTTGACCAGACAGGAATTTCTGTGATAATCAGTTGTTTGGAAGTACTTTCTGTAACTTTTACAAAGGCAGAGGAGATCCAGCTGCCAAACACAAGCTCCCAGGAGCAAATCTTGTGAACTCAGTTTGAATGTTTCCTGAAAGGGACACAAGCCTTTTCACTCAGGCAAGAACACATCGCCAATAAAGAGAATGGCATTCAACCAATTCCCTTTCTTTTTACCTTTAAAAAATAAAAACAAACTAGAACACAACTCTGTCTTCTGAGAGAAAACAGCCAGAAGCCCTACAATTATGATCAGTCTGTTTGATGTAGCAGGCTGAGGAAGAACATAGCAAAGGCTTTTATAAAGAGGAAGGAAAATAAGAATCAAAACGTCACATCTGAGTGCCCATGATAGCACTGAATTACACTGGAAACAGCAGTAAGGTAACATAGCATTAGCATTCCTAATTTGGTGTTAGTACACCTAACAGGTCTTGATCATTCTTGCAAAGCCAAGGCAAAAAATCTAGACGCAAATATAGGATTATTAAATATGAGAGGTTTCTTGCGCGGATCACCATCTAATAACTTTGATGTGCTATGTGGATCTTTAAATATGATCCTCTGTTTCTGCTCCAACCTTGTTTCTGGAACTCGTCTATACCCATCTAACAACTGGATTATATTATACACCATTCTGGTTGTGTACCAGCACAGGGATTAAGCAAAGCACAGACTGCCATCCCACTAAAACAGCAGCAGCTTTACAACTACTTTGCATGAAACAGACAAGCAGAAAGTGAATCAAACCATTTTTATAGCTTCAATTTGACTAACAGATTATTCACTTCTTGGAAAGTTTAATATTTAATGAAATCACAGGATAATGAAACAGTGCTGCATTGCTCAGTTCTTAAGGGCAGAAGTTCCCACTGATTAAAGGAGTAGGCAGGATGCTGAAAAACAAGATAGCAGAAAACGCAGGGGGAAAAATGGCTCCAAAGGGAAGGGATTACGGCAATTTCCTTTACAGTGGCTGAGGTTTTATGGTGGTTGGTGGGTAGCTTTTTGTCCTCCATCTCTCATGCCCTCCCTCCCCTCTTCAGTCATTCCAGCAGAAGATGAATTTGCTTCTAACATGGAAAAAAGACCTAGAGTAAAAAAAAAAACAAACAACAAAAAAACCCACCTGAAATAAAACAAACAAAAAAACAACACCAAACCCTACAAAGGCCTCCAAAACCTGTTTACACTTCAGGAGAAATAGAAAATAGGGACCACCTACCAAAAATTCCCCATGTTGCCATACCAGTGTGGAGTGAAAGCCATATGGTCCTGGGTTCCCATGAACACCAGGAACATCAAGGGTTCCTGGTCACAGCTCAGAATGGTTTTACATTTCTATTGTTACACAACAGCTCCTCCACAACAGCCCCCAATTCTTTGTTGGGCCACCTGCACTCCTTTATGTCACTCGTAGTCCCCCCAGCCTCCAAAAAACACCCAAGATAAGTCTTGCTGCTGCACCTATTCAGTGTCCCATATGAAGATGTGGTATTCACAGCCACCACCAGCACCATACTAAACTTGAGAAAAGAAACAGAACCAAGCTTGTACTTCAACTAGATGTAGGCTGATTGAAAATAATTTTTTAAAGCATCTGCTCATTTACTTCTTCAGAATGTAATATGGCTTTTACACTAAAATTTCACTTCCTCAGTAGAAGTTTGCTATTGGTAAAAATGGTCAAGTTTTTACACTGGGAAAACGGTACATATGTTTCAGTCTTCAACAAATAGCTTTCCTTGCTCCTAACCCCCTTTCTTGTCCTTTCAACAATCAAAACCTTCAGGTAAGTTGCAAGACATCTGCAACACTCATAACCAAGAGTGCCCCATTATCCAGTTTGGCTGCTGAATCCCCTCCCACAGATATTGTTTAGGGGCTATGAAAAGAAAAAAAAAAAATACCTACAATATTTAACCCATTTTTTGTTACTGTTGAAATCTTTCATAAAATAAATCAAAAAAAACCCCAACCAACCAAACAAAAAAACTCACCCCCACACACACACAAAATAATCACTAAATAAAAAACACTCTTCCACAACTGAGCAGCAGTGCTGGCACTGAAGAATTAAGCATCATATAAGGTTCTTGTGTTATTATTGTCACACACAATGTTAATTCACTTGTTTGCCAAGATCAAAATGCTAATGAAACCATTGATTGCTTATATTAGTTATTACACAAACACTGTAAGAGTATTAATCATATAGCATCCAGCATCACTAACGTGACCTTACAATACTACAACAGCATTAATACAATTGTTCAAGTTGTCTCTCAGGACATGTAAGAGCCACAGTGTTTATGACTCTGTCCAAACCCAATTTCTCCTGCATTACTCATGCTCTCCTTAACATTCTCCCCCATGTTCTGTGGTCCTGTTACATACAATACCCTGGTGGGCTTTTCTTTCCCTTCTGCATCTCATCTCTGGCTAATTTTATCAGCCGCTTCAACTACATGTGAACTAATGACACACAGATGTACGACTACTTCCAAGCTTCTCACTTTCAACACTCGATAAATTCATGGCCTGTGTATTGGACAGCACATCCACAACATCTAGCTCTCAGCTCAAGCACAACATGGTGAAAGGAAATGTTTCACTTCCCATTAAATTTCACCTCCTCTAGCTTTTCATCCTGGGGACAGCACAGCTCAGCCTCATACCACTGGATATGCACTTCTTATAGGTCTACAAATCTGTATGTTGCAGAAGGTCTTGCTGAGACAGAGCTTACTCCAAGACCTTCTCCAGACTTTCTCAACTCTACAGGAGGATACTTTTCTCCCGGTCCAGAAATAAGCCTCTCAGCAGTTTCACTTGCAAAGGGTTAATCTAAACAGAAAAATGGGTCTGTTGTTCCTGAACAAACCTACTTGCAAGTGGAGTAGTTAGAAACAGAAAACACTTTAAACTTACAACTTACTTCAGCCTGTGTTAATGCAGAGGGGTAGTGTCGTGGTTTAAGCCATAAATCAGCCACGCAGTTTGTTCACTCACTTCCCCCTTTTTCTTCCCTCTGCTCCTCGAGGGATGGGA
>JAOEHY010037448.1:9248-51988 GCA_025447955.1 Psilopsiagon aurifrons | reverse complement strand
CCCTGCCCATGTCAGGAGGTTTGGAACTAGATGATCTTAAGGTCCTTTCCAACCCTAACTATTCTATGATTCTATGAATACCCCCATTCAGTCTCATCCACATGTCTGCACACTGCCCAGTCCCACCGAAGTGCAGGACACACACACACAGGCTTGTACAGCAACACATCGGGAGTATCCCTTGGCTACACACTTGTCTTCATTTCTTCTCTTCTCCCCCTTGTTGCCAGCTGGGAAGGAGCTGAAGCCTTGATTTATGACCAATAGTGACTCCCCATGTCCACTCTCTTCCCACATGCCAGGCCAACTCCAAGTGTAACCTTCATCTCACAGTGGTCATCCCCACGAGATATGAGAGTCCCATGGAGCCCTCTGGAACCACCCTTACAGGGAAGAAGCAGTACAGAGCTTCAGTGGGGTCTGAGAAGTCCCCTAGGACAATGCCACCCATTGGATTTGCCCTCAGGGAGCCACAGCTCCAGTTTAAGAGAAACCAAATAGCTAATATTCAACTGGAGATGAGTTCTACACTAAGTGGGTCTACTTTAAACAGGCAAGTCAGACTCTGGGTGGGTTTTAGGCAGAGCTATCAGGTCTTCCTCTATACTGTTCTGCCTCTGAGGATGACTCCTGTCTCAACACTATGCTGACCACTCAGTCCCACCATCTGCTATGCCTTCCCCAGTTCTTTACAAGCTAGGAGGAGTATGCATGAGGCTCTTTCCCACCCACTGCTGGCAAACCAGACACCACTGTAGGGTGACAGAGTGATCAACTTGGAGCTTCCCAGTTATTGAGACTTCTCATGCCTGTTGCTCGGTAGACTATGCAAAGAGATAGGTGCATCCCTACCTCTTTGCACAGTCAGATCAGGCTGATTTTCTCTAAAGCCAGTTCACCATAAGTAACAATTTTGGTTCCTTGTAGAGACTCTTTCTATCTGTTACTCTGGGCTAGTATATAGACAAATTAATGCTAGCATGAAGGTTAAAGTGGAAATCCTCCCAAGAGACTAATATAAAACAATATTCATTTTCTCCACCTGGCTACTTAAAAGATGTCAAGCACACCAGTGCCATTCTCTTCTGCGCTGAGACACTTCAGCTGTGACCAGTGAGCCATGCTGGGCAGAAAGAGCATTCCCAATGGCATAAAAGATGAAGGGATTTCTTCTACAGCAGTATCTCTGGAAACAAAATATCTCCATCTTATGACAACCATTAGCTTCCTTACAGTCTCAGCTGATGTTGGGCAAGACTAGTTAATATTCAAAGCTAAGCACAAGGCAAATTTATCCAAACCCTTAGAATTTCAATGGAGTTCACAGTACCTAAAATAGCCACCACCTCGTCGTCCTGGATGACTTCTAGGGATCCTGAGACCACAAAGCAAAGAGCGTCAACACTTTCCCCAGCATGATAGATGAGGTCCCCCGGGGCACAATGGATCGTCTGAAACTCCACAGCCAGGGCTCGCAGGCAGCCATCACTAGCCAGCCGGAAGGCAGGATGCTCGTTAAAAACTTTCCGGTTTAGGTGCACACATATATCTGCTCTCATGTCCTTCGGGCAAATTGAGAGAACCTGAGTAAGAGAAAGATGAAAAAGAATCAGCTGGGAATATGACACATGGCCAGTGTATGCTTTAAGAAATAACTGAACGCATGGATCTTAAGATCCTCCCAAGCAATCTTAAGATTCATCCATCCAGTTATTTCATAAAGCCTCTGGCGGGAGTTTTATCTTGAGTTGGGATAGTCTTTTTCTACCATCTACTGCTTTCATCAAAAGTGATGTGGAAGAAGGGACTATGCTGTTACACTGTTCTCATTCCTAACAGTTTTTATACGGGTCTTCCAGAATTTCAGGTGGAACAACTATGTCCTGTTTGTGGATATCCCTCCAGAACTGGTGCTCTGGCTATCCGCCTGCTGCTACGCTCAATCCCTCCAGGAGCATTGAATGGACACTCAGAGCTTAAGGAGCTTGAAGACATAGAAAGACAGACCATTCACAATAGAAAACATTTTCCTCACATCCAGAAAACCTAGTCTTCAAAAGTCTTAGTGTAGATGACCACTTACCAACACGTATCCAAGCACACCTAGGGTTTAGTTTCAATGCCATATAGACATATAATAAGTAACCTGCCCTGGAGGGTTTACAGACTAGAAAATCCAAAGAGTTTGAGTTTAGAGCAAACAGAAAGTGTTATGAAAACTTATGATACTTAAAGATGACTGAAAAACTGTCCTGTGAATATGAAGATAATCTTCATATCTGATCAATTTAATAAGACCTTCAATTAATTTCTTACCTTAAATAACTTTCCCTATTGAAATAGTAACACAAACACACCTCAAGAAAGAAAGTGAAAATCTGTGGGTCTTCTTAGGTTTGTAAACTGCATGTTAAATATTTGCACATCCTCCTATACACACTAGCATTCTTATAAACCTAAAACGGTATGGTAGGTAATTGCACTGAGAAATATATAAAACCTTTTAAAGATTTCCTAGGATAAATAATAGAGAAGAGCATGAGATTAAGAGCACTCTGGAAGTCTCATATAAAGAAGACTGCAAATCAATAGTACTGATTAATTTATCTTTGTACGGAATTAAACTGGCAGCTTGCTCTACAGAGAGTGCAAGAGAGCGACATTGGGTCAATGTGTTGACTACCACTGAATATCAGCAAACAGAGGGAGACTTTGGTAAACCTGACTAAGCTTTGAGGCAAATGATCATGTTAATACAAAGCCACAAGTCTCATTTCTGTTTAATTCGGAAGAGGTACATGATTGTAAAGTATTATTAAAGGTCCTAAAACTTAGAGTGGGAAAGTAGCAAACAATTTCTACTTTACTAATAACATTTAGTTCCTTTCTTATTTCAATAGATCAAAGCTGCTCTGCAGACAAAGATATCATGAATGCAAAAAGGTGAAAAAATTATTCTTCTAGCCTCTGTACTATGACACTCCAAGGCTAGAAGGAGCTACTGCAACCATCTGCACTAGCCTCTTCCACTCATAATTTTCATAACAATCCCAGACTGCCTTTTAAAATTATAACCTAGAAGGCCTTGATTAAATGTTTTCAAATGATAGAGGGTAGTTGTTCCAAAGAACAGCTACTCTGTCTTTTAAAACATGTGCTACTTCTGAACTAATTATTTTTTTCCTCATTTTTCAGCCAACAGCCAGGAGAACTCATCATGTCACTAAGATAAAATACTTGTAAACACTGGAAATATATTCCATGTGGAGGTGTTTATAGAATATAACCAAGTCATCTCTAGATCTCATCTCAAATAAACAAGAGAGATAATGGTTCTTGTGCCTAACACTATGAAGAACAGTATCTCTTTGGAAACTTCCCCACAGCATTAGGTTTCCTCTCTTACAACCACCTTCCCAGATCTTCCAGATAATTAGATTTTATTTGACTGAACAGAGAGTAAGTCAATTTGGCTTAATGCTATTTTGCTGTAACAAAACATTGTACAGAACGCATTAAAATACCCTGCATAAGTTAGTTTTATCATAAAAAACTAATAAACACATTGACAAGACATTCTCTAATAAACCATTTTTTGCATTAGTAATGTCTTGTCTGCATCACTGTTGGCATATGCTGTATCACCTTTCCATAATTATATTAAGGGCAAATGTTAGCTTTGCAAACATATACTTACTCCAGTCATTTCATTTATCATTAGAAATTTGGGCACACCTTATTTTTTCCAGTAAAAAAAACCCAAACAAATAAAAATACTTTTGAGAGCAATTGTTTCACCTCAGCCCTGCTTCTGGATCAAACAGAAAGCATGTCTTTATTATAATAAAACATCAACATACCAACTTTCTTCTTCTCAATAGTAATTTAATGAAAATTCTGCCTTTTTTTTTTTTAGCATCATGATTGATGATTTTTTAATGTTTTATCTGCTCTTGGACCTGAATTATGGTTTTAAGTTTTTTATGTTCCTTTAATACTTTCAGTAATGTAAATGCCTTTGACTTGAGGCCATGAGTTATGAATTCTCAAACACTACTCTTAAGAAAAATGTGTGTGTTCCTACACGACTGATTTCTAAATTTTATCTTTTAAGCCTTCAGACTTCAAGAAAAAAAATATTAAATTATTGCATAGGTCGTTACTACAAGACTCTGACATGTTTCAGGACCCTTTGTTTTTTGGAATGTAAATTAACTGTGTCCCTAAAGAGGGCAAAGCAGCATAGCGTTTCTTCACAAATACAAAGTTAAATACAGAATATTAAAAGACAGCACTCAAAGCATTACTCTGTATACACACAACAGACCTATCTATCATCACACACTTCATACACTGTAATATGAAGAGACAGAAGAGATTCCATTCCATGGAAAAAGCCAATCTTTGAAAGCATAGTTTAGGAATTTTTGGTGTCATGACAAAAGTGATTCTCCTAATGACATATTTCTGTATGGAAATATCATTTATTAACTAGTAGTACACCAATAAATGAGTAATGATGCAAGAGTTAGCTAGGAACAACCATTCTCTCAGTTTTCTTGTCTGCTACACTGCAAATTCTGAGAACAGAGAATGAAACAGATGACAAGCAAAAGCAACACTTAATACTGAAAGATTTGGCAGGGGAACTTTGACTGACAAAGATAAATGTAGATATACATGGGGGAAAAAAAAAGGCAAAGATAAAAATATCTTAATATACAGCTATTTGCTTTCTGAATGCTCCAAGCACAGGACACCATAAGCTCCAACCTAACTTGCAGCACTTCTTTTTGTGCTTTCAAATACCAGTGTCATGAATTCAGGAGTCTCACAGATGCCACCAAATTCTCTATTAGTTATATTGTAAAAAGGAGTTGGTGACACATTACAGTATGCAACAATTTTCCTGCTTCCAAAGAAGATGCATGATGTGATACAGGATCACACAGAAGCATTTGGAAGCTAATGATAAGTAGCCCAAAGATCCTAAGAGCAGAAAATGAGAAAATCAGCACTTCAAATTCAGGTAAACATTTTTCTGATCCCTTAGTGATAATAGAAGACGCTGACATTGTAAAACGCTCTTACTGAGATCTCAGCATTTTTAAGGCAGCACACAACTAAAAAGATACAAACTGGTGGCAATATAGTTGCACGTGAGTCCATTTGCACACACACTGGTGTAAAAGAGAAATTCAGTTTAAGGGAGAGGATATCCTGTGATACTTAATCTATTGTTTCAGTGTTAGGGAAATGCCTCCAGCTTTATGTTACTAGAACCAAAGTTCAGATGGGACCTTTTTTTTGGCCTGTACCTGCTTTCAGCAGTGCACCAAACCCCACCAAGAAGAATTTCTGAAGAGCAGATTTCTTTAGAGATTTCAAGAAACCTATCGTTTATAAGCAAGGTAGGATATTAAGATTGCTGACTGCAATGCTTTACCAGCTGCTGGTTTCAGAGCACATGGCTTAAAGCAGACAGTCTGCAGGGACCAGATGCTCGTGCTGCTAAAAAAGTTGCTCTGCAATAAATCTGTAGCCACAGACTTTGCAGTCAGCTTATCCATATGTATCCAAGCAGCATGAAGAAACAGAACCTGTCACGTTTCAATGCAAAATCAGAGGAGAAAGTTAAATTCTACCCAGAGGAGAATCTTTGCTGGTGGTATTAACTGTGTTTCTACCAGAAAAGGAGCAAGGTTCCATGCCGCGTGTATCTAAGACCTGAACCACTACAAAACTGAGAGAGGAGGTAGTAAACCACAGAATAACATTTATCTCTTCCCTTCTCTGGAGAGAAAATTAAGCCTCCTCAAAGTCAGTGTAAGACAATTGCTGAGCTCTGCCATCATCACCTGGAATCCAACTGATACAAACCCCGACACAATACCACCCAAGGCAGAGATTCAGCATTGCTGTCATCTCTAGAGCACCTTATGGCATACATAAAATGCTGGTGGTGAGAATGAAAAGCTTGTAGCTGCTGCTAGAAACTCAGAAAGTCAGTAATCGGCTCACAGGGAACTGGCACAAAACATCTCACTATCTTTTCAGCTTGAGATCTGTAAAGGTGGAATAAAATTCTCAAGGAGGTTCAATCTGACTTTTTTCCTCTCCCATCCATTTCTTCAGCATGCTCAGGCAGTTTAAGATAAGCCTCTTGAACAGCTCAAAGAACTCTATGGGGAGCAGAGATTATAAAGAACTCAAAGAAAAGCACATGAATCGAAACAAAAACTGTACAGATTGTGTCCAAACAATATCTTTTAGAAGGATTTTAAGTATTTTTTTTAAATCTTTCCCAGCTGGAAAACACTACAGGATCACTTAGCAAATGTTACAGAATCTGTTAAGACTTGTTAACAAAAAGGGCAGAGGCCAGTGAATCATGAATGCTATCTATTTGCAATTCTCTTTCTGACCACAGGATTATCACTTTCTCGGTTTTTAGCTAGGGGGTGTACTGACTGATATTCAAGGGAAGAGCAGACAGCCTTAGCAGTGGAATAACAAGGACTGTTTCCTAAATGAATAACCGTAACAAATATTGAATATACTAAAAAATGTCAGCTTTAACAATAAATAAAATCAATTCCTCCAACTTCTCAACAGCTACAGGCCACAGATAGCTCTTTTTATTTTGTGGACAAAAGCTACTCTGGGTTTTCAGGCATATTCAGCAGCCATAATCAAGGTCAGTTTTTTACAAAAATCCACAATACTTTCTAGGCACCTGATCAAATTATTCAGATGTTTAAAAGGATTTGATTCATTTGAGTGTTGTATTCTTTTGCAGACCTGGCTAAAAGTCTTACATTCAGCACTGCCTGGAGACCAAAGAGACAGAGGTGAGAAAACAGCTGATTGGCAAACCACACACCATTTTCCTGTAATAATCTGGTAATTTTGCAAGTAACTCAAAGGTGATGTGTGAAACTGAGCAGTTATCAACCCTGCATGCATTAAGGTAATCTTCAACATGTCGCTGAATATCTTGGCACTAACAATTGTATTTCAGAAGCAATCGTGTTCTCTGTTTTAATTGCACTGCAATCCAAGGTCACTTGGATTGCAGTGCTCAGAAATTGAGATCTGACAATCAAGTCTAATAAATTGAGTTTGTCTTATTTTCTCATAAACAATACATGAGCTGAACCAGTGATCAAAATGCTTAGATTTACAAGTATAGTAGCAAAATTAACTACTGTTGTTAACTAAGTTGGATTAACTAACAAGTATTAGAGACATAAAAAATCCCTGGAAATTGGCTCTAGATTACATAAAATTCAGTACTGTCAACATTGACATAATCTGGCTACGGGTCTGAAATCAGGGGAAGATGAGAGGCATCACCATGTATTTTAAGGAATCAAGTGGTTCACTATCACAAGGCCTGCTCATTTGTCGAACACAATGAAAAGTGTAGTACATTAGTAACATTCACTGATGACCCGAAGTAGCAGATTCCAGGATGCATAATGGTTGTGAAGTTGAAGGTTTTCAATTTTGCTATAATACGTATCCCAAGCACAATCATTACATGACCTTCTAATGGGGTAAAGGACAGCAGAATACAGGGAATTATATCATAAAAAATCTACTTAAGATAACAGAAAGAAAAATAAACATCCAAAGATATGGCACACATCAAAGAATCTCCCAAGTCACAATATTTTTTGGGGTGATAACTTCTAGTACCAAAGTCACTTTTTCATTGGAAGAATGAAGTTGATCAATGGATTATTTTATTTTGTGCTTCTTCTAGAGTTGGCTTTACTTTCTAACATGCAGCGCTTCGGAAAGACATTCAAGGGTGAAAACATTAAAAGAGATCTGTAGAAGACTTTACCCTAGATGTGGTCTCTACACTTCTGTCAGCTCTTCTGTCAGACCCATCCCTTTTGTGTCAGTGCTCAGGAAAACACCTGACCCCCTCCACTCAGGTACTTACTCCTCCAGAAAATCAGCTCATGAGCTGCTACATAGCCCTGGCATTTCCTCAAACATGACAGGTTCATACTTTAATCTGAATCAATCCCAAAAAGAACACATCCAAGAGGCAGAGATAATAGTGTATCTTTCCTGGCTCTGCACAGTGCATACAGCAGTGAATAATCCATACCATCTGTACAGGTGAAACAGAAAGCCCCACTGGTGCACAGGCCCCACTCCTGGACCTGTGTGAAAAGTGACACCCTGACCATCTCTCCTGCATCCCGCTCTCCAAACCGTGGATTGCAACTGTACCTGGTCCTAGCTCAGCTGTGCGAGGTGAAGGAAGACTTCTTGTTCACCTCGTCCCGATCTGCAAGGAACGACCAACAACCCCGCTTCTACAACGAAACAAAAATACTTGTCCAAATGATTTTTACCTTCCCTCTTCAGCAGGGAACCGGTTGTAGCTGTCACACCTAATTTTGCAGAAGTTCTCTTCGGCCATGAAGCTTGGAAGCTTTCTAACCCCACCATCCACAAGGAAATCCAGCCAGCACTTAACAGACACCTCTATGTGATGAGACACCTAGGAAGGGCAGTCTAATTCCCCTATTCATCTCAGAGTATCACAAATTATTACTACAGCTCTTGAAGATCTTATTAACAGCAAACATGACTAAAGTGCACTGTCCTTCTGTAGATTAATGTTCAATATAGTTACAACCTCTATTTACCATAAACCCATCTCTCTAGTATAAAAGCTCAGTGAGCCAGTGGTGAATAGTTTTAATATTCCATTATTTTCCCATTATTTCCATTTCAGTCATTGCAATGTGGAATTGGCTCTCATTATTCAATTGCCATTGATGCTTAGGTTGAGACTAAATAGCTGCTTTTTTTTTTTTTTGTTTCAACCTGTGACTTTTCTGAAAGAATGGGCTGTTAAAACTTGATAGACATTCATTTAATTGCCTTCGGATCAAATCATAAGCCATACAGTAGCATAGAGGTCAAGAAGAGAAAACCTTTGGGTTTTACTGACATTTCAGAACTTTATCATTAGATGAGACCTTGAGACATCTGCATCTGGTAATGGCTGTTCTGCTTTCATGTATAATGACCTATTTCTTATAGAATAGCTAGTATCTATAAATTTTTCATTTGCTGCCTAGAGATTTCAATAAAAACTAAGAGATTCGAATTCAGTGTATGTGTCATATATCAAATTATTACTGTAAAGATTTTTTTCAGCTGCTTAAAAATGGTCATATACAGGGTATATATTGTCTCTTTTTACCTGTCTCAAAACCCCCCAGGTTCTGCTGGATCAGAGATAGTGTTTAGTATATAAAGGCTTCTTAATTTTGTCATCTGTTTAGCTCTGCTCATTATTAGATGAATAACCCCAAAACCTGCAGCACTAAACATGAAAAAAAAAATATCCATCTTGTTTGAGCCACCGTTACACCAGGAGATAACAGTTCATGTGCTTGTATTACATATATCATCCAGCTGTCAGAGGAGGGCTCTCATGTTTAAGTGATTTAAGATTATAGATCAGAGGCCACTTGCTTCCCCTTAAGTAATAACAATAAATAGGCTAATGCTTTTAGTGTCATTGTTAATTCCTTGTTTGTGAACACTCAGAGACAGGCTGAAGCACTGAGGTTTGAAGACAGGCTTTGAAGATGAGCTATCCCTAAGAACAGGGAAACCAAACCGGTGTGCTCTTAAGCACTGTTACTTCAGTGTGGGAGAGCAAGTCCTCTTCCACATAAAAGGACAACAGACAGGGGCTTTAAGATAAAGTTCTGTTTGGGACAGCTTGCTCTCTCAAGCATCAAGGACCAGATCTTCATTTATCTTCCTCCATGCTAACTTCCACTTTGCCTTCAATTCTCATCTAAGGACTCATCCTTAACAGTTTTAGCCAAGATCTGTTTTTTTTTACAGTGAATGTGTCATTCTAGCATAGATAGTTGAGATCTGATGCAATAAATCTACATGTTAAGTGATAATAATTCCAATCAAGTTATTAAATTATATTTCAATTTCAAGCATATTAATTTAAAATCTATAGTTATCAAAGAAATACAGGCATGGGTTTATTTTTATTCCATCAAATTGCTAGGATTGTTTATCACTATAGGAACCTACCGTAACGCTCATATGAGAAATTTCATTCTCTGTTAGTACATTACCTTTTTTGTTCTTTGAATTTGGATTTCAAAACAAAGCCATTTCAACATGCTAAGTGACTGAATGAAATGTATTATAAATTTGGGGTAAATTATGTTGTAAAGCATATTTCAGTGAGACAATGCAGATATATTAGGAACAGTTTAGGATGTAATCCTGTATGTTAGGTTGAAAAACATCCTGGGATGATGGAAACTGAGCTGTCTGATGGAGACTGAAAAGTTGAGAAATTCCTCACTAATTATCATGCGCCACAAGCACACGTGTTTTGCAAGGTAATAAGAAGCTTCTTGAAATGTTCATCAAAATTAGGGAGAATGGGAAATCACAAGATATCTGGACAACAGACTGGTCAGAATCCCATTACTGGAGCTTTGAAAAATAGATTGGAAGAAACCCCTATGGTCATGTCTAGCCCATCAGACAAAGCAGAGCAGAGAAGCAGTTCAAGACCTGGGGCGGTAATCACCCATTTCAATCTACACTGGAGCACTATCTGGATTTAACAGCTCAGCTAAATCCAATTTAGTCCCATTACCCCACAATGCCGACGTTAATAAATATGACTTTGTGTACCTTGGAAGTCCCTACAGTGTACTCCCACCCACTTCGTGCTCTAGGTTTAGTACAGATGGATTCCATCTCTAATGCAGAGGGCTTGAAGGGGTAATGAAGGACCTAATGCAAGAGAAATGATCCACCCTACATGACTATTTTCTGGGACTGTACCATTGTTTCTATGATTTTTCAGCTGGAATTTACACCATTTTCTCTTTTTTGTTTTGGTGAAGAACATCACAGCACCTTCCTGAGTGGAGATAACTGTAGGAAGGTTGCCTGGCTACAACACAGCTTTCCACCATTTTGCTAAAACAAATCCTGACTTTGGCTAAGGTCCTGCAGCTCAAAGCAAACTGCCTGATCTTTACACTCATATAGACCCAGGGATGATCAGTGCAGACACTACTGGCCACTGCTGCTGTTGCTTTTGCAGACTTGCAGGCTGTAAGGGATAGAAAACACCAAAATATTCAAACCGGTGCTCAAGTTCTTACGTTTATCTTGTCTCCTGATCTTCTGTAACATGGGCTTTTCTGGGAAGTTCGATTAGATGCAACTACTGGTGTCCAGATGCAGAGGTTCCTGAAATCCTTCCACTGTTTTAAATAGGTTTTGGATCCAGGCCTAAGTTTAGGTAAGTCTTTACCAAGGGAAAATTGTTAAAAACCCAAGTCGCAGATGTTACAGCCATATTAATTATCTAGCTAGGCAGCCACTGCTATCTTACAGATGAGAGAACACTGCTTACCAGGAGTTGAAGATTACTAACTGCATTTTTATAATCTATAAAAGCACACATGCGGAAACTATGGAAGGAAATTTCAGTAATTAAAGCATAGGTTCTCCTAATTCACTGCAAAGCATCATTAAAATCTAATGAAACTGTAGTGGAATAATACAGGATTCTGGCTTAACTGCAAGGAGATAAATGCAAATGAAAGTTGAATTTTCATGTGGTTTTCAGTTTACATGATAGGACTGAATGCATTTACAGTAGTTTACACTATAAAAGCTCACTTTTAACACTGCATGAATCAGGATTGGGAAGTTAGAGTATTAGTGTATAAGAAGTTAACATATTACAGAATGTGACATACTGAAGCACAAGAATCAAAAAAATCAAAATCCTTGTTATTGAAAATAGTTGCATTTGTGATGGTATCCAAATTTTACAGCCCATGATTACTAAGATAACTGCTATTGCACCAGCATGATGTAAGACTAAATTTTTTGGTGTAGGAACTTTATCTTGGCATATCTGAGCAAGCTGCATCATCATCACGTATCTTGCAATAGATTCAACTGAAGCAAGAACTTCAAACCTCTGCACGCACTAGACATTTTAAGATATTAATCTACCATGACACTTTCTTACCTTCTCTCAAACTTTGAAGTTCTTAGGAGTAAAATCTTCACAGAAACTGGAGACTGAATGCCTAATTTCAGCTGATGTGTATCAGGTCCACAGAAGCCACAGGAGTGTCGCTGATCTCCACTAACCAAAAATCTAGACCTAAAACTGTTTTATCTTGCCTACACTCAAGGTACTGCAGTTGGAAACCTTCCCATCTGACTTCAGTTCTTTAAAATATTCAAGACTACTCATTGCACATATCATGGGGAAAGAGATGCCCTGAGGACAATTCACTTGGTCTATCCTGGCACGCAGTGAATCACTCTCCAAAGATGACCTTCTACTTTAATCAGCTTTAGAAGAAACCTAAATGATCAGTCCTTTCTGAAGGCTGAAGTCCTGTAGGACTTCTACCCCACATGGTTGCCAGCAGTGCCACATTTTCTGTGTCTCCCTACCAAAGACCTTAAGTTCTAGCAGTGATATTTTAGCTCAAGGAGATCAGTCTCTATTTCCATTAAATCCTATACTAATTACACTGATGGATATGTTGATGTCCTGGGTATCAGCAAAGGTCCAAGCCAATCAAACTCATTTCATTGCAACTCACAGATGCCAATAATTTTCAGAATAATACCAATGTAGGACAGACATCAAATTACATTCACGGACTTATCTGAAGACAAATTTCCTATTGATTTCAATTATTAAGTATATTAAAATTGTTTAGCATTTAGGTGAAGAAAGACTGGGAATCTGAAAACATTTACCATAATGGAAAATAAATGCATGCTTCCAAAGCAGCAAAACAGTCCTTTTTTAAAATGACTGGGTTTAGAACAAAACAAACAGAATAATGGAGAAGCATGCAGTTAAGGACTTGTTAGTAAGTTACATGCTGTTATTATACAGTCCTGTTTCTAAGAATGTACACAATGGACACAAAAATCTCGCTGTCTAAACTGTTACCTCATGTACTCATACCTTCTCTGTGTCAATTCCTTTAGACATGGACCAGGTTGAGACAATATAATCCATGACTCTTTCACTAAGGCCTTTTGGGACTTGATATAATTTTAGGAAATCCCTCACGTTGTTCAGCATCTCATGGTATCGGTTAGTGTTTGCATACATTTGCTGGAAAATGGTGGTGACGTTTCCAAAAATAGTTGCATAAAGAAGAGCTGAAAAAAAACAAAGGTGATTAAAAATAAATATGTAAACTCCAGTTACTGCTACTCGTAACTTCAAAGAATTTTATGTATGGTTACAAATTACTGCAAATATGTAGGTGTAAACTGAAAAATTTTACTTATGCATATACTCTTTGCACACATACATGTACAGCTATTTCTTGAATTTACCTATACAGCTCATACAGCCACTCATTGTGCACTAATTTACAAAATCAGTCATACAGATAATGTCAATACATGAAATTATTTAAAAACAGACAGTGCATTTTAAATCTACACTCTATCCTAATCCAAACTAATTTTCAAATTAGCCTGCCAGAAGGCACTATCCAGCGAATCATGCTGAACTCTTGTAAGGTCTTCTTAGTTAGCATGTACTATGAGTAAAGAATGGCTTCAGTCCCAAAGAAGAAATGAAATGGAGAAGAAAGGAACCTGGGAAGCCTGTCAAGGAGCTATCTATACAAATAGGGTCCTGTGTCAAAAGCCAAGATGTGCACAGGAAAGATTCAGAGTGGCATTTTACAGTCCAGTTTCACAGCCAGTCCAGGCAGACAACTTGTGTATGTCAAATTAGCTCTCGACGACAGTCACTAATGATTTCAATGAGAGAAAAACTGATGAGGGAACAACAGAAAGTCCCATTGTTGAAGGCATATGATTAGGACAGGAAGCGGACATGGTAGAATAGGAAGCACTACCTCAAACTACCTCAAGAGAGTTACCTTCTCTTCTGGTTTGATTCTCCTCTTTCCACATGTGCCACCGTTACTGTTAAGCTCAGCAAGTTGAGCAATGCAATACCAAAGAATGGCATGCCATAACTGGAAAAATCACATGCTTTAAGTAAGCCTTTCCAACTGAAAAGGCATAAACCTCCGTATATTATTACAAGTGTGATACAGTGAACACTGTTTCATGGAGACTGAAAGCTAAATTTGGCAAAGCATTTAAGCGAAAACTTAAATTCACACCTTTACTGGTACTGTCTTTAATAGCGGCGGATGGAAAGATTCTTTTAAAGTCAAGAAAGTGTAAGGTGCCTGATTGAATCACAATGTAATTACCTTTACAAGCAAGCCCAAAATGACGTTCTTCCATTAGGCATTACAGATTTTGCAGAAAAGAGAATTACTCTGGTATCTCGTAATATCAATGAGCGGCACTACTTCTGCTCTTAACGTTATCAAATATACAGAAATGTGTCTGTCATTTTTAATAATCTTTGTTTGGAGGTGCTTTATAGCAGAATGCAGCTATGCATTTCCATATTGCTTTTTTGAAAACCAACTGCAGCCTACAAATGGCAAGAAATTACCCACTGTGAAAGGAAATAATGTCTTCCATCTCTCAGTGCATAATGCCTTCCCTCTGCACAACAACATATTTCTACCTCATTCAAGAAAACTCACTTTGTTTCATACTAATTTACTGTCATTCATCACACCTACTTGAGAGGTCACATAAAAAAAAAACCCGAAACACCAAACAGGTGCTTTCCTAAAACTGTATAATAAAAAAAATGTACTTCAGTTTCTCACAGTGCTTTTTACTACATCCATGTAAAAATAAGAAGCTGAAGTTCATCAGAAATGTGATGTTGATTGTTTAACCAAAGTCTTGGGATTTTTCATCTTGACACAGAAGAGCATACCAAGCAAGGTCACACAATGTGCAGCGATGTCAAATACGAGGTTTCCATTTAAGAAAACACAGCAGATTAATACTGTATGTGATATCCAGAAATAAAGCTTTTCACAAGGGCAGGTTTTTACCTTGCTTTACTGATTGTTGCATCACACCTGCTAGCTACAGAAAAGTTTCTCTATCTCTATATGCATTCAGATATATAACAACAGTATGTGGATTATAAAAAATTCTAGATTGATGCATGCCACCTGACTTTTCTCTTTTTCTTTCAGTTTCTTCCATTTTTTTGGACTGTTGTAGAAGGGAAAACTTGATGAACTGTCACTTCTTCTAAGTGCAACATCCCTCATCCTTCTGAAGAACACTTGCTGATTTATCATGAACTCAGCCCATCAGATATGGGAGTGCACAATACTTCTTGGCTCCCTCTCTGATGTTAGATGCACCTGCAAATTACTGTGACTACAAATGTAAAGAGAAGCTGGGACTGTTCTCAAAATGTAGTTAGAGATAGACCGCATATGCAGTTACAACGCATGAGACCCAACTGACCATGCAAACCTACACAAAAGAGACAGGCTAACTAAAAATGTGACACAGCTCCCTGCAAGGTCAGGACAAGAGAGATTCAACTCTGATACCTCCTAGGTTGAAAAGAGTGAGTAATACCATGGTGAAAAGAGCTTGTCTGAAGCAACTGGCACATATTACCTTCTCTGCCAAAAAATTACTCTTTGACAAAGACAACTTGTAGAAAATATACAGTCAGAAGAGAAATTCTAGTCCTGTGTCTTGTAATATAGCATCCTAGGAAGTTTTACTTAAAGAGTATGTATGTTCAGGAAATTAAGGATAGGATAAATCATTGGATCAAGACTGCAAAATCACTGAAAGCATTACTCAGCAGTACCTCACTAAGCCAGAATTCAGGAGCCTACATACTGTAGAGTCAGCACAGACAAAACCAGCATTATCTCTGTGTTGGAAATCAAAGCCTTCCTTTGCCTCCTGTCAGAAATGGTAAAGACACATGGCTGAGTTTGTCTAAATATTCCTCTTCTCTTACAGGCTACTGCATGGGGGGCCTTTGGCAAATATATAAAGCGAACCCACTCAGATCTTCCCAGCTTTGAAGCTGTGCCTCAAATACTCTCCTTGCTTGTGGTGCTTCACTACACCAACATTGGTAGCTGCTGAGACTCATTTGCTGGTTTTGAGCACAGTTTTTGTAATCTGGCATAGACAATCCAATCTCTATAAACCATTTCCCCACCCCCGGGGGATTTACATCCTTTCAGTTCTCCTCCCTATCCCGACAGAGAAGGGGAAAAGCAGGGGAGTGGTGAGTAAGCAGCTGTGTGATACTTGGTTGCTGGCTTGATTTAAATCATCACAATCTGATACCTAGAAAAGAAGGTAATTTAAAAACCCCTACTGTTTATTGGTTTGCAGGTCTTGGTATGCAACAGAACAAGTCTGTGATGATAAGGAAATAATACATAAATAATTTACATTGTATTTGTGACACCTGTTGTGACACTTTCTCTACAGGGAAAGGATCCTCCACTTGGGAGAGTTTTATGAGAAGAGATTAGTCCGCCTTAAAAATACAATTTACCCGTCTTTGCTCTTCCCCATCCAGTTTACAGCTGGGGTAGTTGCATGAGCTGCAAATAGGACAGAGATGGGCCAGGACAGAGATGTGAGCTGGAGCAGCTCCTTAATTGGCCCGTGTGTCCCAGCTCAGGAAGTTGATCACCTACAGAGCAGGTTGGATCCCCTGCTGGTGAGCATCTAAAGCTGATGTTGCCTTTTTCAGCCTATAAAGGTTTAAAGCTCTTCATCAATAATCCTTAATGTCTGTAGTTAAGCAAACAAAGATTTCTCAGAGCAACCCTATTTAATGAGCAAATGCTGAAGTGCCAAGTGTGAACCCTCCTCCTCACCTTTAAAAAGCAAAGGCAGAGGAGTGCTACCAAGGGCATTTCACTTTTTCTGGATTTTAATTATTTTTGGCAGGCAGAATTGGCAGTAAAGATCATTTGCAAAAGGTTCCAAAGGAAATAAAATACTGTATCTCTCTTGCCAGTAAGAGGATTTAAATAATCTCTAAAGGTATACATACACTTCAATAGTTTTAATTTAGTCTCCCTCATTACAAGAAAAGGGAAAGATGATGCTGCAGAGGTTGAAGGTGAAAATACTCAGTTTCTTGAAAGGCCTGGATAGGTCAAATTGCATTTACTCACCTTCTCTTTTATGAATTGCATTTTTCCAGACATTTCCTGTTGTGTTCCTACATTCATACAATGCTTATTTACTTAATTGTCCATTGTGTATAAATCTGGAAAAGTCTTTACGAGATTTCATGGAGACCAATTTGATATAATGATACAGAAATATTTTTGCTCAGTCCTAAAGGTGAGGGAGGTGATTCAACTGTTATTTTTATTTCTATTTTTACTCTTCAGTGTTGAAAAATATACTCTAATTAATATACAAGGGTCTCAGCTCTATATAATTTTATATATAAAAAGTGTGTTACTGCTTTTGTACATACAAGAACCATTTTTGAATGATTTAGCAATACTGTTCTATAAATCTTTTGCTTGTTTAAAAACAAGGACCTTTCTAAAATTAAATTATTTCATTGCATATAAATTATTATATTTAGCATACAGTCAGATTATGCTGACTGTATGCTAAGTATGTCCAGAAAGGTACATCTGTCTTTAGGAACTGAAGGCTTACTTGAGAGATCTAATTTTCCTATGGCCTGCTCTATGCTAGGTTATTATTAATCTAAGCATATAAAATATGCCTCTATACTCTAGTTGTAAAGAAAATTAGTGAGGTGGCTGTCAGTCTCTCCTCCCAAGTATCAAGTGGTAGGACAAGGAGAAATGGCCTCAAATTTGCCAGAGAAGGATTAGATTAGGTATTAGGAAAATTGTCTCTCTGAAAGGTCTGTCAAGCCCTGGAACAGTCTGCCCAGGGAAGTGGTGGAGTCACCATCCCTGGAGGTACTGGCAAGACCTATACACGTGGCACTTAAGGACATGGTTTAGCGGTGGGCTTGACAGTGACAGCTTTATAGTTGGACTTGATGATCTTAAAGGGTTTTTCCAACATAAACGATTCTATGATTCTAGGCCTTGATGCTGGAAAAACACAGATACTCATTTTTTCATGCTGAGGCTAGCTGCAACTTCTTCAATGAATTTTTTGAATGCGGTATTCCTGCAAGATTATTATTTTAACATTACTAAAGTGATATGATTAAGGAGAGATTCAATATAAACTCTAATATAGAGGTGTTAGATATAACTAGGCATAAGCCCAGTACCCAAACACCTGATTTACTATTTAAAAGCTGAGCATTTTTTTTGTTATTTCTTTCCACCTCACCTTAATATATCTGATTACATTGCAAAACTTTTACATTTGGTGTGACAGCTCGCAGCACAGCGCAGTGTCCATCTCCAGAGTTCAACAGCCTCACTAAGATGCAGCAGCAGCAGTAGGCTGCTGCTGTCACAGTAAACAGCTTTCTTCAAATCCATCAAAATTATTCAGTGAAGCATATTATTCTGAATAAAATAATCCTTCTGATCCTTCTTCCTTATCAAGGTTTTATAGCACCTTTTTGATGCCAGCCTCAGCCTCCCACCTCCATCCCACAGCAACACCTGCCTGCCAGCCATGCTAGTGAAAGCACCACACAACCCCATGGTTTTAAGGTCTTCAAAGGCCAATTTTGATTTTGAACCCTTGGCCCCAATAAACATCGTGCTGTTAAAATACACTCCCCCATTCCAGCAATGCTGATGCCAGTTCTACATCAGTCTTCAGTTAGTGTCCTAAATACAGTTACTCCCTATTAACAGGGAGGAGATAACAACACCAGAGCATATTAGCTTTCAAAGTCTACTTCCAAAAGTACCAAAAGCAAAGAAAAAAATCTTTTCTCCAACTACCCCTGCAATCTTATCACTGCACTATCCCATGCCACATAATACAACATATTTATCCTCCCACAAGCCCAAGCTATGCATTTGTTACACCCACTTTGCAAAAGAGAGGCTACAGGGCAAAGGTCTGGATTCAGCAGTTAACTTCATCTCTGAACTTCCCACCAAAATCATCTGACTGCTGAAATCAAGGGGGAGTTGGATGCAATATTGTCTAGGCAAATGCATACCATGGTCAGTCTGATTTCATCATTACCATGGCCTATATCCTCCTGCATCCAGATGTATACTCCATATTGTCAACGCAGGGAGGTGGTGGCCATCCATGTGTTCCTATATGCCATGCTGCAGTCACATAAAGCGCATGGTTCCTCCACTGGTCTGGCTGACATTCGCTCTGTTTTCCTGACTCAACATCTTTCTAATACTATAGTAATGCAAACTCTAAATTAAGAGGGTAACAATAACGGAGAGCTGTGAAATCCTTGTCAACATTGATACTTGAGGAGGACAAAGTAATTATGTAGTTAAGATCATCAATACTATACTGTAGGAACTTACACTTTCTGTTCTTGCCTTTATAGGGAACAGCTGCTTTGGAGGCAGTTAAGTATTTTTGCATACTTTATGCATAAATTCTTATTTATTCAAAGTAAGGGCTTTCAACTGCACTTGTACAGTCAGTAATTTTTAAATGGTGAAACTGTGAGCTGGGTTTGTTTTGGTTTTTTTTCCAGGAGAGCACTTAGCTAACAGAAAATATTTACTTTAAAGCTCCAATGCCTCTCCACCATGCAAATGTGATGATCTGACTAGCAATGTTTTACCCCACAGTTGCAATCCAAGACTGGCTGAATTGGTATTGTAAAACACAGTCTTACATTAAGGCTACTGTTGTCCACAGCTATCAGTGTGTCTGGCTTCTAGGCCCGAGGAAGTGACATACATGATCTAAGGCTGACTAAGACTACTCAGCAGCATAGACAACAAAATCACATGCTGCCCTCCCTGAGCATTAGGGTCCACCAGGTGCTGGGGTACCAGCACCAACATCTGGATGATCCAGATGTTAACCAGCTTGAAATGACAGCTCACACACATCTTCCCTGCTCAACAGCTCCTTCCACAGCCAGCCTATGTTCATTCACCTGAGAAACAGTGCTAGCCATCAGGAACACAGCTCAGCACAGGTCCAGTGATCTAATCCGAGCATATGGATGCAACATCCTGCACTTTCTTGCAACTGGAAAGCTTTACACGTCTTGGGTCTGCTAGGGTCTGCTTCCCCCTCATCATATTAATCAAGAATGTTAAGCATCATATGGGAATGACCATCCTGAAAATGGCTGCAATTACACCAGAGCAGGCAGCAGGGCAAACAGCATTACCATGTGTTGAATGAGACGCAAAACCTCACTTCGCCTGAAAAGTCCTTCTCTTGTAGTAAAGGGCCCTTAATTATAGATTATTTTTTTTCCCTAAGAGCTCTGAAGTAAGAGGCTGAGTTAAGGCTTCTTCTACACATTTCATCCACTCTGGAAGCTGGGTCTAATGGATCACAGCTTTTGGTGGTGATGATTATGGGAGGAATATTTAGATTTCCATTTATAAGAACAGAATAACATAAGCACAAATAATAAACTAGTGAGCTAAACCATTTCTTATATTTGTGCTTCATAATTCCTGTTTCTTCAGAAATCCATCACCTCCTTACCAAATGGCACATCTATCATTTCACATACTGCAAAAAGCCTTGTGCAATGGTAAATGTTAATTACAATGCAATCACTTCCCTAAAGGAATTACAGCGGGTGCAGAAGCAAAGCAGAGAGGCAGAAGATGACAAAAATTTCTGAGAATTATGTTCACCATGAATGCCAGCAACCCCATAGCTCTATCACTTTGCTCCATCCCTTATTTATAATTTTCTCCATTTTGAGTATTATCTTTAACATTAACTCATTTCCATGTAAATCTCACAGTATTTCAAAAAAAGCTGACTCATGTCTGTCAAACAATCATCTACCCATCACATACATCTCCCTTTCTCCATCAAAGAAATAAAGAAGCTGCTTTCCCAGAGAGCTGTCTTTACTGGCCTGCGCTGGTACCTGTAGATCAAAACCATCCCATGTGCTTTTCTCACTGTGCCTCACCATGCCAAAAATGTCACCAGCAACAAGCCCAGGACACAAAGGATCTCCAGCACTACGGAATGGAAGTGCAGGAACCAAAGGGATCATCTCCAGAGAAAAGTTTCCTGAGCAAAGTTGGCAGCTGTCAGCATTACCATGTGAAACAACTTGACAGCTTGTTGCCAGATTTGAGCTGCGAGGATTTTTTCTCTTGCTGATACTTTTCCTTTTTTTTTTTTTTTTTTCTGTAATATTTTTAAGTGAATTTTTTTAATGGGACACCAAGTTCTTGTCACATTAAGATGAACCCAGGATAGCAGTGTTGCTAGAGGCAGGCTGCCAGAACATCACTTGCACCCTGAGGAGCACCATCTAGATTGCCTGTCATGTTCAAATATAATAGGACATTTGTAAACATTCCTTCGAAGTACTGGACTATACTGGAAGATGTTTCTAGCTCTCTGCTCCTGGTTCTTTTTTCTGCATATGCCAATGTAAAAATTTTTTCTGTATAAATCTACATGTAGGTATGTTTTAGATACTCACAAATACATACATAAATATATGTACATACACACAGATATACCTGTATGTAAACGTAAAGGTGAACACACAATATGAACAAGCTCAGAGTTTCTGCAGCTTCTAATTTTCCTTTCCCTCTCCTAACTTGCTCATTCTTTCCACTCCTTACAAATCTAACTTTGCTTATTCATTTAATTAAGCGTTCAACTTTACCTCAGTACAATTACTAAGAATGGATTTGGGACAATTAGATGTACTATTTCAGCTATAAAACACAGGCCACACATAGTCCTGAGAAGAGTGGTAACCAAACCTGTTAACATAACAGTGCATATTTAGACAGCATCTACCTGAAAACAGAAATGAGATAGAGCACGGGTAAAGCATGCTGTTTCAGCTCACTAGTTCTTTCTTTCTGTATTTTAATTCATCGTCCTGAACTCTGTGAGGATAGATTTTTGTGTGTAATTATAGGGTATTTTTAGGAAAAAAAAAAGGAAAAACTAAAGTACTTAACTGTTGATATTAAAAGTGACAAATTTGGAGATGCTGTTTGCATCCAATTATTTTGAGAATAATTTTGCTTTGCAAAATGTTCACAAAACTGGCTTAATTGAACTGAATAATAATGTTTCTTACTCATCTCAGTCACCTACAGAAGCACCTTCCCTCTAATTCTTAGTCCTGCAAATTCAGCCTCTCTGGCTAGAGCTGAGCAGAATTTTCTACACAAAATTTTTTCCGTGGTGCTGACAGTCTATCTCAATTTAAATTTTCCTTTCCTGAAATGTTTACACTAAAACCAAGGGAAAAAACAAAACAAAACCAAACCAGCCAACCAAAAAAAACCCCAAAAAACAATCAACCAACCAAAAAAAAACCCAAACCCATAAAAAATACAATAAAACCACAAAACGCTGAAACATTTCACCTCCAGGTTTTATAAAGTTAAATAATTCTTAGCAAAACATTTTGCCTCCCGTCTTCGGATCTTAAACCTCTGAAATCTGAACAATGGGAGAAAATCCTATTTTGATGAAAAAAAAAGCCTAAGAAAAGCTGGCACATTCATTGTCTTCACAACAATACTGTAATAATTCATTGTCACCCCAGCCTATATTATAATGGAATATTTTCCACAAAACCAAACTATGAGTTCCTAGCACACTGTTAGCAATCTCGGCCAATGCAACTCCCTCTTTGCCCAATTTATTAGCACCAGGTTTCCATTTTATCAGAGCATTTGTGAACATGGCTGGTGTAAAGCCTGCTCCCCACTGCCACTAAAGACAATGTTTGGGTAGACAGCTTTTCAGGGCTGGACCTCAGCACCTCTCATATTTTGCTGGAATGATGCTGGGTTTGTTTAAAAAAAATTCACACTAACATTTTCAGGCTTTCAAGGTGAATTAACTTTACTCTGCTTTTATTATCCACTTTGGGAACCTGTCCTTCATCACAGTATTGATTTAGCTGTGGCAGACGCTGAGCTGTCATTGAGCCTGACAGCTTCTTCAGAACTTCTTTGGTGGTTGTCGTATAAAATAGTCAATAGCCAAGGGAAACTTAACTGAAAAATGAGCATATTTCTCACTTTCATACTCTATGAAATAGTAAGTGCTACCCCATACTGCACCCTACCAAGAGGAGGAGGAAGGAAAAAAGTTGACCTCAAATTAGCATTCATCACTATCAATTAACTCTTTGTGTATCCAAAGTATATCCACCCCTACTGCCCTGACATATTGGTAGGACCATGTTTCAGTCATATGTCTGTGGCTTCTCTGTCACTCACTGCTGCCACAAAGTCAGTCCTCGTCTGTGGAGAAGGGGTTTGGGGGAAGATATCAGTATGAATGTGCTTAGTGAGAGGGCTTCATCTCCTACACATGTCAATTTGGATCTCAGTCTATTCAAGTAGTATTTGTGGCACTTGGGAGAAAATCTATGGTCCTAGGAAGATCTCCGCATTCACCTTTGCAAGTGCCACAAACTGTTCTGCTGAAAAGCAATGGCATAGCAAAATGACAGGCACAGGAAATACTTTAAATAGATTTTTGTATTGCCTATGAGAGGATCAGACAGTAATATATATACATATGTATATGTATGTGTAGAACTGGATATCAGCACTCCATAGGTTACAAACATTTGTTTTCAGATGAATCATAGAATCATAGAATAATTAAGGTTGGAAAGGACCAAAGGGATCTAGATCCCACTCTCCTGCCCCAGGCAGGGACACCACACACTAAACTATGTCAACCAAAACCATCCAAACTGGCCTTGAATGCTACCAGGGATGGAGCATTCACAACTTCCTTGGGCATCCTGTTCCACTGCCTCACCACCCTCACAGTAAAGAACTTCTTCCTTATATCTAACCTGAACTTCGGCTATTTAAGTTTGATCCCATTACCCCTTGTCCTAGCACTACAGTCTTTAACGAAGAGTCCCTCTCCAGCATCCTTACAGGCTCCAACAAGAAACAATGAAACAAGAGCTATCTAAATACTATATTAAGCACATTAACTCCACCTCTTTCCACTAGTCCCACAGCTCTCCACTTCTTCCTTGTATATAATACCAAGAAAAACATTGCTGGAAATATTAAAGCCACTGATGCTCCCCTGGTAGAAGGGGCTTGAGCATATTCAACAGAACAACAAAAGATTGCATAAATTGGCAAACTAAATGGAATAAAATCTAGCTTTTCATTTCAGCCGCTGTGCATGTATTGCAGAACTCTCCATGACTATGACAGACTGGAAAAGTGTCTTTATTTCCTGGCAGCAGCTTCTGGAGCTCTCTTCCTCCCTGTCCAACTTCTGATCAGCACTTGTTTCTGTGTGATTACCTCTCCATTTTCTTGCTCCCTATTCCAGGAAGGAGATGCTGGAATTAGATTTGCTGCATTACCATTCCTACATTAACACTAATTTCACTGAAGTCAATGAAATTACACTGACGTCTGGAAAGTATCTGAGCAGAATAACTGAGTGTATTTTATCACTTTCCTTTAACATTTTTGTGGTTGTTTTGTAGCATTTTTAAATGTCCTGTGAAAGGCCTACACAGATATGTATAGTGACAAAAGTGATACACAGCATCACACCAATTGCCCATCTAAGCCAAAATCCTTCCTCTGGCTGCAGCCCTTTCTGGATACTTACAATCAGAGTACTAGACAGAAGGTGCATGGGCCATCTCTGCTCTGGGCTACTCCTTCCGTATTTCCATGAACCTAGAGACCAGGGACATTTTAAACTGCCCATTGCTTCCAGTCCATGGTCACTATTAGTCACCAACCAGACATCTCAACCAAGAATATCTCTTTCCATAAAATCATTTATGGTTTTTTTTCTCACCAAAACCTTACGTGACATTGTATTTTGTCATGCTGTTCTGCAAGTGTGGCTGCCCCATTGGCAACCCCCAACTCCCCTTCTGAGAAAGTAATTGCTCACCTTCATCGCCTGTGAACCACACTTTATTTCTGTAAGCTGTCCTCTACTGTGTTTTTTTCAGTCATGAAAAGCCCTTGTCTACTGTATCTCTCCATGTGAGAAAGTCATTCCATGCTTCATTCTTGACACCTTTTAGACACCCTTTTTAATCCTACAAAATCTTGGTTTAGTACAGTGCAGTGTGCTGCAACAACGCTGATTTCAATTACTTGTCTTGAAATCCTATTTGTCTTTTGTTGACCGGTATTGAATATTACATGGATATTTTTAAGAAACGATTTGGAATAACAGTCAGATGTCTTTCGTGAGTGGTAACTGCTAATTTAGAAACCATTATTTCACGGGCATAGCTAGCTATTTTTTGCCTATGTGTATTCATTTGCATACACTGACACTGAATTTCATCTGTCCTTTTCACAATCACTGCTGTGGTGAGTTTGCTGTATTAAACTAGAAACTGTAATTTGAGGATTAAGCAGAAAAAAAGACCTGAACAGAGAAAAAGAAAATGCACTTAGATACAACTATAGGTAAAGAACAACAACAAAAAAAAAAAAAATCTGGCAAAATTAGATTGTTTCTGATTTTTTTTTTTTAGGTTTATATTAATATAACGGATGAGTTCACAATAATTCGTAACATTTTATCACCTTTCTACTACCAGCAAGACTATTTCCCAGAGCAAGGCAGATGCAGGCAAAGCTGTTCTTTCTTGGATTTTATCCAAGAGTGACTAAGCCAACCCTGAGAGTCCAGTGAAAATAAATGAGAGATTTGACAGAATAAAAATGTCCAAGATGTGATCCAACACTTACAACAGTTACAGGATGTCTCTTGAACATTAACTCTTGAGCAGTGAGACTAAGCATTAATTTTTAAAGTACACGTTTAATCCTCCAGTTTGGCAGTCTCAGTATCACACCACTGCATGTGCCAATAACAATGCTGAACAGCTATGGTCCTTATTCAAGGAACAGTGAGATCAGCTAAGAATGCAAAAGATTAACCGGCTTTTGATGGTTTTGTTCATATGCTGACAGCTGAAGGAATTACTGCAGGGTCTCTCCCACCATTTATTTTGCCAATACATGAAGCACTCTCCGCTGCTTCTCAGCCAAAGCTGGGCAAGTATGCAATTAATTTCCTTTGTTAGGGGCAATGACACCTGAAATTATAAACAGAATAGTGATTATATGGGGAATGGGGAGTTTGACAGTACTGTCAGGTTCTTTGGTCCATCTGCATTAATAGCCTAAACCAGCTAGTGCTACTAATACAGGCAGGAATCATTCACATTCAGTTGCTCCTACCTCTGACAACTACAGTGAGTAAGAAACGGTTGCAAACCTGCAGGATGAAGTTTTCAGACCCAATGAAAATAAAATTCAACAATCCATTTCTTAGCACATCTTTTTAGGCCTTCCAGCCTGCTTGTTCCCAAGCTTCTGCAGAACAGTACATTAGATTTATACTGAACTATTAATGGTAGTTGACTTTGCAAAGCTGTTTCCTTTACATTTTTATTCAGTTTTGCAAACCCAATCCCAATGGAGTTCATTTTATTCCCCACAGCTTGCTTGATCAAATTGCAAATATTTCCTTTAATCTTTAAGGCATTCAGATTCAGTATCTATGAAGCAGAGCCTCTTCATCTCCTCTACTGATGGCTTGGGAGAAACAATCTTTCACATATTTCTCATTTTATGCAAGTGTTTATTCCTGCAAGTACATATTAGCAAGTATAACATTATTATGCATTGACCTAACCTAAATAAAACCACTTTGAACCAAATTTGCAAGCTCACCTGCTTTGGTTCTTAATGATACTAATCTGAACTCATTTTTTCCCAGAGGTTGTGATTGGTAATTCACTGAGGTCAATGGAAAGTAGTTGCTCATGCTAATAAGTTTCAGGGGTGGTAATAAACATTTATGTGTATCTTTTCCTTTGAGAATATGTATGGGAAATTTCCCAAAGGAAAAAGGCCTTTGGGAAAGTATTTAAATTTTCTTCATATCTATTCATTTAAAATAATAACAGCTATCACAATCAGTCTATAATTGACATTTATACATACATTTTACAAAGAAAGATAAATTATTCAATTTTGTTACATATCTGTCATTTACTTCAATTGCCCGTTTTATTTTTCATTGGAAAATTCAGAATTAAGTATTTCATAAATTGAGTCATTTATAGTTTTAAAAATTATTATTCCCCATTTTATTATTTTGCCACTTTTTTCCCAGTGGAGTATGGTGAAGCTTAGCATAAAAATGAGAGAAAGTGTCACCTGTGCATTTTCTAATCTGAATTTGTAGTTTCAGAATATCTTCTAAAGTGAAAATAGAAACTCGATGTCTTAATTCTTTACTATGTTCTACATTTTCCCCCACCAAAGTGAAAAGTGTTTTAAAAACAAAGTAAGATTTTCTCTGAATTTTTTAAAACCTCTCCAGCAGAAGTTAAAGGGGAAGATTTTGTTTTCCCCAATTTCTTTCTAGTGTAAAAAAATATGAAAAGCATAGTAAGAGAATGAGAAAGAGAGAACTTTTTTATAATCAGGAAAACAAGGACATATTAGTTGGGACATAAAAAAAATGGAAATAAAAACCTTGTGTATATTAACCATTTTCTTCAAAATACATAATTTTCACTATAAATACAGCTTCCATCAAAATTAAGGGTTTGACTAAATACTTTCTGTATTATGCGAATAAGTTTCTACCACATTTTTTTTCACTATCTCATTCATTCTTTCAATTTCATCCTCCTCTCCTTGCCTCCTTTCAGCCTCTGCTAAAGTCTTCCAGAAGTCATATTGCTTATTTTTTATTTTGTTTATAAGTTTAGCTGCCTCCCACCTGACATCACTCCAAGCTGTTTTTCTTCATTTCACTAAATGTTGTTCCTAATTATTTAACCTAATTGATAAGATGCCTCCTCTGGGTAGAGTTGGTTGCCATGACGCTGGAAGAAATTACTGCATATTTCTCCATCCCTGGATCTTTCTGAAGAATTTATACGATCATCTTGCTTTCATCAACTCTCCAGGTTAGCACACATCCATAAAAAAACAGTTTATGATGTAATCCTTACAGCCCGGTTTCTTTGGAATAATAGTTCCAAAAGTGTTGGGATTTGGGTCTTTTTTTCATAAATTTCCTTCTGCTAACACTAGCCAAGATTGCACAGCTTTATAGAAACACAGAATCATTTAGGTTGGAAAAGGCCTTTAGGATTATTGAGTCCAACCCTTAACCCAGCACTGCCAAGTCCACCACTAAACCATGTCCTTAAGTGCCATGTCTACATGTCTTTTAAATATCTCCAGGGATGGTGACTCCACCACTTCCTTGGGAACACTATTCCAATGCTTGACAACCGTTACAGTGAAGACATTTATCTTCATATCCAATTTAAACCTTCCCTGGCACAACTTGAGGCCATTTCTGCTTGTTCTACCCCTTCAAACTTCGGAGAACAGACCAACCTCCACCTCACTACATACTACACCTCACTCCTTTCACATAGTGGTAGCGAGTCATAAGGCCTCTCCTGAGCTTCCTTTTCTCCAGGCTAAACAACCCCAGTTCCCTCAGCCGTTCCTCATAAGACTTGTGCTCCAGGCCCTTCACCAGCTTTGCTGCTCTTCTTTGCATATGCTCCAGCACCTCAATGTCTTTCTTGCAGTGAGGGTCTCAGAACTGAACACAGGATTCAAGGTGCAGCATCACCAGTGCCAAGTACAGGGAGATGATTACTTCCCTAGTCCTGCTGGCCACACTATTTCTGATACAGGGATGCTACTGGCCTTCTTGGCTTCCTGGGCACACTGCTGGCTCATATTCAGCTGGCTGTTGACCAGCACCCCCTTAATTAACAGACTCATCATGTTATGCCTTCTTAAGGCTCCTACTAGAGTTAGTAGGAATACCAAAGACTCGGTACTGCTTAAAGGATGAGGTTCTGCCTGGTTTTTATGACCTGGCCACCACGTGATGGTCCCCATAACTCGGCTTCAATCTAAGACACAGGACACATGGTATCACCAAAAGAGTGTTCAGGGTATTAGCCCAGCTGCTACAACAAAGACACAGACAACTTGCACACTCCCTTCACCTGCACGTTTCCCCTCAAATTCAGTCAAAATAGAGGCAGAGAATACACTGTCCTGCATCTGCCATCACCTTCCATGTGCCACCATTATCACAGTTCAGTTGAGCAAGATGGGCTTCTCTCTGGCAAAACAGCTATGACTGACCAAATGCTGGCCCTAACTCATGCCATATCTTTATCAACACCTGTGATAGAATGTAGGAGTTGAGGCATTGCAAGGCAGAGACACTCTTTACAAGATTCCAGACAGCAAAGCACAGGCAATCAAGACAACAGCAACAATTAACCTTATAGACAACTTCCTCCCTAATGTTTTGAAGGCACCCACGAAGAAGTTTCCAGTATCTTTGTGACCATGTATAAATCACCTCCTCCTCCTCAAAAAGAGGAACATGGAAGGTGGCACTTACCTGAAAAAGCAATGAGTGGCTGCTAAAGGTAGAAGTTCAATAGGCTGTGCAGATGTAGGACTGTGACTTTGTTGGGACCAAGCTGGGTTACAGCTGAGTGGTTTTGTAAAGCCCCCTCACCATTCACATCAATAAAAGTGGTGTGCTCTCAAAAACATGGAGGAAACAAGATGCAGTTTACAGTAAGGTGGTATCTAAGAAGATGGAGCCTAACCCTGAAGTTTCAGGCAACCTTCTAATAGAAGCAATACAGTTTGAGACAGTGAATTTCAGAAAAGGTGTTACTGGCTTGAGATGTTTTAAAGGCCCTGTGGCTCCCCAAGAGCTTTACAATTGCTGAAAAAGGAGCACATTGAGACAATCTCCTGCAAAGAGCAGGGACACAGTAAGGAGCTGTGATCCCCTGCTAGAAGTCCCAACCGACGTTTGGTAACCCCAGCTCCTCTTGCCTGACCCCTAAGTCACCCCAAACCTCCATCCCAATTGCTACACAACCTCCCCTACTTCACGGTCCACACCTTTCCAATCAGGACATTCTTTTAAAAACATGAAATGACGCAAAGCATGCTAAATATACACCAAGCAGTATTACTGGTTCATTCTCCACAGTCTGTTTTGGACTGATTTCGGCCAGAGATCATACTGCTTATATTGCAGTATGACAGACAATTATGTACAATTTAAAGGACCACAGTTGGTACATGAGGCAGCTTGAAATACACAGCATGGACAATCCTCATAGGGTAATTTCCCTGTGAAAGTCTCTAGTGAAACAAAGCACTAGTTATACCTGTTTATTTTTATTTACACACACCACTAGAGCTCTGGGTCTGCTCTTCAAATCTACCTAGTTAATACTAAGAACTGATATAGATTGGAAATATCCAAGCTTTTTATGGTAAGAAAGCTCTATTTTATTTATTTTTTTCACATTATCAACAAACTTGCTGAGTAAAACCTGCCTTTTTTTTTAATTGATGATGATTTATCCACAAGTCAAGGATGAGAATTGTGGCAGAAGCTAATGTAATGTTAACTAACATATCAGATAAATTGCCCCCGAAGTCCTTGATGCTACTACCTCTGTTTCACAATTCAGAGGCATAAGGCTATTATTAAATTTCATTTTTTTTAATTATTATTTCATGCAGATTAATGCCAGATTCAAGGACTGATTTATTTACCTAGGGTATTTATTTTCATTTATGAAAGACATTTCTGAGTGCTCTAACCAAAATAACAACACATTAAAATTCTGAAAAGCTACTGTTTACTGACTGCAATTAGTAAGAGTTTGTCCATCTCCCATCTCATTTACACAAAACAAATATCACTCCATTTTAAGGTCCATCTTCTGCAAACAATCAGCAAACATAAGTAGCTCAAAGAACACACACTGAGAGGGACTGAATAAAGGATGATCCTTCCAACCCTGCATGGAACCCGCCACCAACACACATACAATTTAAGCAAGCCTGTGCCCACCCCACAAATCTCCTCCTGCCTTATACAGACATCGAGTCATTAACTGCTACGTAATGAGACAAGACCAAAGAAATGAATGTCACTGAGCAGAGTCAGTGTGCAGCATACATGGCAGAACATGTTCCCTTATGGCCTTCCTAGTGAACAGGTACCACGAGGATGCATATTAAGGACAACAGGCTGCAGAAAATCACGCTGCATGGCTACAAAGAGTCACCTTGATGGAAAGGGAAGTTGTCAAAAACATACAAAGACGTACATTAGTCAGCACACCATACACGCACTGGAAAAATGAGCCAACAAATGCAGAACAAATATGTTTTATTTAGCTACAGGATTTTTTACTCTCTGACTGCTGAAGCTGTAGGTTTGGTCCCATTCATGAGCTGATAGCCCAGGCTGGTTTAGTGTGCCATTTCCAGCTGTTACTGGAATGAGATATTTTACCATGTCTTTTCCAGGGACAGTTGGAAATTCAGAACTTGACCTTTCCTTTCCCTCCCCTCCCTCTCTCCCAGCAAAGTTTGATATTTACCTCCTTTGTCTTCAAATACATTTAGAGATTGATTTGGCTCAGATTTTCTCTCTCGCAGGAAATTATAATTTCAAGACCAAACTGGAAAGAGGGAATAATTTTTACATTTAAACACTGGGGGGATAGATAATGGTGATAAGAACCACATTTAATAATTTTACCCTATTTTATAATCCACTAGGTAACACTAAAGAATAAAAAACTCAAAGCAAAGTATGCTTAATGATGAAAATCATACGTCAGTTTGTTAAATATGGAATTTATCAGCAAGTAATAGAAGGAGGAGGACACAGAGTGCTAACAAGTTTTTTAAAAATGCTTTGGCAAAGGTAATTAAATGCTTCCTCTTTCACAAATTAGCTTCTTCTACTGAAATACTATCCCTCAAAAAAATTAACTAGCTTAATAATTTTCCAACCTACTTGCTTGTAAGGGATTTCTGCAGTACTCCAACAGTATTTGCATGCAGGGCATTCAGACTTATAAGGGTCATGTTGAATATCTTTGTATTTAAACTCATGAGGATGTTCAGAAAATTTACTGTTGTAGCACATTCTAGTATTAAATTACTTGAAGCAGCTAGAAAGTAACTACTCATGTAGTACCCTGATTTTCCTTAATTACTGGAGGAAGAAAACTCTCTCCTTTTTCATCACACAATCCTCAGATAGGCTGAGATGACATCTGGGAAAGGCTATTGAACACATTTCGCATGAGCGGTCTGCCACGTGATATCTTTCATCTTCCTTCAGAGAAAAATAAAGGATAGCAGTTCTCAGTATCAACTGCTAAACGTACATATATATATATCACAGTCTTTCAAAAGCAAGTCTATTTCTCACTGTTTCACCTATTTAGAAATTGAATCATTCAAATTCCTTTTTTCTAAAACCATTCCAAGGGCAGTACCCCCCATCCACAGAGAAGCAGTGACTTTGTCCTCTGCATAGTTCTGAAGCATGACTGAACACTATACTGTTGCTGATGAACTAGAAGCTCTGTAGGCTGTTCATCATGTCTTCGTAACCAGGGAAAAGAACGTTACCCAGCACTTCATTTTCATAACTAAAGATAATTATTAACTGGTTCTATATTTGTGGGTAGTATAGAAAGAGTATTAGGTGTAATGCCTTCTCTTCAGAGAAAAGTGACAAAAGAAGGTCTAGAGATATAACATAAACATGGCATCAGAAGAATCAAGCTCCAATCATTGCAATAGTCTTTCCCTAAAAGGTGACAGAAGTTCCTTTCAATAGTCTTTTGCTAAGAAAATAAAGAAAGGGAAGAAAAGGTGGAAAAAAGACAAGCAATAAGGACTGAGGTCCTCACTTCATTTGCAGCAGTAATTTTTCAAGTTGTTGGTAAAAAAAGGTTTTCAAATCCTTTTACCTTCATTACATGCACATTTCATGATCCATTTGAAATCAATACAGAAAAGCTGCCATCTATTTTGAGAAACCAAAAACTGTCTAAATCCAGACTGTTCCACATTATCTGCATTATTGGAGGTGCTGAATTAACACTGTTCTGACAGCAAACCTGCAGACCGATTCCTTTGCCTCAAGCAGCTTCAGAGACGTATTTGCGAGATGTGTATTGATTTTAGCAAAAGCAGAAGCAAAGACAGAATGACAGGGAAAGGCAAAAGAATTTAAGCATTTAAGCCCTGCTATGCTTTGTTACCCTAGGACTATTTTTGACTGGGAAAAGAAATGAAATAATGAGTGATAAAAGATCTCAAGAAGTCAGTTGCACCATATTAAATGCAGGTGCAACCTTCTCCTCTCTCTCCATATGCCAAATAACCACCTGACTGTGGCTGTTTTCAGCTGCCTGCTTTCAGCATCTCTTCCCAAGAAAGATATTATAGCTGCTGCTTTTCCCAAAGATAGCAGTAAACATACAGTGAAAGCTGTTTGAGAATAAAAGCCTATTAGTTACACTAAAAAGTGTATCTTCTCTAAATATAAAACATTCTTATTTTCTTTCTTCTTTATAAGTTTAAAATGGCCATAGCATTTTCAGATGTTTTACAACTGCACATTAATGTTCTAAACAGTTTTTGCAAAAGTTGAAAGAAAACCCTCAAAAGTAGCAATCATTTGCACAAAAAATACAATCTTGATAAATTGATTTTTCAAGAACCGAGACATCTTTTAAAATACCAGTTTTGGAAGCAGCATTCAATTTAAAAATGTACTTTTTCTCATAATGTGATTATGTAATTGTACTAAAAGCTCAAAGCCACTGAAATTTTTGAGAACAAAATGCAGGACAGAGTACTGCAGATGAAAGTCTTGCCATAATGCCAGAGTATTTCAGCATAAACTTTCAGAATGGAAAATTTAACTTGGGTGAGTGCCTTCCAAAGTGAAAACAGGACCATGGTTAGGCTCTCCAGACATCATGAAACAGATCCAAAAAAGCAAAAGTAGAAAACAATGGTTAAGCAAATTCAGCGCCTGCATCATTGTGTTGCAATGAGGACTACCCCTGGAATTACTCAGAATCATCAGCTGCTTCTCTTTTTAATCTAAATGTACCCAAGTCACCTTCAATGCTGCTTTTCTGCAGAGACAAATAGCCTTGGCAAGGATATCGGATGGACCAGGCAGAGGCATCTGAAAACAATGGAGTTACTGAAACAAGGAGGATGTGAGAAAGAGACAAGAATAGTGAGGTTTGGTCATAGGAGATGAGTTAATTCATCTGGGAGAGAAACGGCAAGAGCCCAGGGCAAGGTACAATAATGTCAGAAAAGTAACCTGGGATCGCTAGAAGATGAAAGAAGTGGAATTCATACCCAAGACCAAAGACAGTTGCCCAGGTCTTAGAGAAACATTCTGATGACCACCTTCTCCTCAAATATTCAGGTGAGGGCAGTGACTCTGCCATGATGATCTCTTTTGATTCCTTTTAAAGAATAACTTCTGACTCGGACAGGATTTGTGGTAGTGGATCTCAGATGGACAGCAGATCCTAGTAGCCACCCTGCCCTGTAAGTTTTTGTTCATGGGATTTCCAGCATTTCTACCCCCACTGTGGTCAACAAGAAACTCGCTAGACAGCAGCCAACTTAGTTGTCCACTTCCATATCCCTATCCCACGCTCCCATCTTGAAAGCAGGTAAACAGTACCAAGAATTTATAGGGAAGTTTGTAGCTTCAGCCCCTGCTTTGAAGGTTTGTTGTGGTGGAGTACAGTCCTGGTTTTGTCTGGCATAGAGTTAATTTTCTTCATGGTAGCCGGTACAGTATATTTTCATATAGTTTTTTTGTAACCTCTGGTACTCACCATTCAGAGCAAAGGCTTGGAGAAGACCCTGTGTATCCAGTTCAGCTATCCATGTTTACTCACACTTGTAACGCAAAAATGAGTATTATTTTCTGTCTTCAAATAAAACTCCTATTTCAAAACTGCCAAACAAATTGAGCACCCACATGGTGCAACTTTGCCAAGCCTTGGTTATGGCCCAGCTGAGCATAAATGAGCATGGGGCTTCATTCTGGAACTCACAGCACTTGCAGTACCATCAGAAACACATGGACAATATTACCAGAAGACAAGACCTCTGACATCAGGTCTAGACTTCTGTTATCTTTGATACCATGGCTGCTTTTGCATTTATCAAATTAAACACAGCTAATACTGACACTGAAATGAGGGGGAGGCTAGCTTTTCCAAGGTTTTTTTTCATTACAGCTGTTTCATGTTTGAAATGCAATGTACTGTCACATATTTACTATTTAAATTGCTGAAGCTGTTGAGTGGATACAGAGTTGACATTGAATTTTTAAATAAAGGGGAGGAAATTAAAAAAAGGAGAGGCAGAGGCATAGCAGACAATCTTCTTTTTAATTAAACAGTGTTCTTTAAATAATAAAGGTAATGACAATTTCCATTGATGAATTTATACCCAGGTGAGGTGAATTAGCTTCTAAGGAACTGAGTTACTCCAATGGAAAGGAGAAGGTACTCAGGAACAATGTTACTCCTGAAGAATGTTTTGTCAGCATTTTTACCATGTAGCTCTATACCTGATCAAAAGCTGGAATAAGCAAACAGAAAAGCTGTAAAGCAATAATCTATGTATTTCCCACTAGAGAGTAAAAAAAAAATCAGCGTTTGAAAAATGCCTTCCTGTTTGTAAGCAGTAGTTGAGTATCAAATCCTATATTTACTCAGAGTAACCTTTTCCCTCTACATCTCATCAAGAAAGTGAAACACAAACCATATTGCTAAAGGGTCCAGAAAAAAGGTCCTGCAATGCCTGAGGTCAAGGCAATACTGAAAACCATCTCTAAACCACAGCTGCACAACAAGCACATCCCTGCAAGACTGCTATTGTGGGTGCTCGGTACCACTCCCAGCTGACTTCACTCCACTCTGCCCTTGATAAATCAAGTCTTAATATCAAGTACACAAGAACATAATAGTACCTACGTGCCTTATACTATGGCTGCCAGCAAAAGGGCTCACCATAGCTGAAAACAAACATCTTCCCAACAAACTTTCCAAATAACATGGTAATTTCTGTAGTGTGACAGACAGAAGGAAACAAGCATAAAGAAAGGGACTGGGCACTCGAGGTAACATAATGTAAACAGCAGATGGTTTTACATAGTGGGCAAAAAGGAAAAAGTAAAGAAAAAAAAAGTCCCTTCACAGAAGAGGCTAAAATGTTGCAGATTAAAGTCTCAGTTTAAAAATTGATGCACTGTGGGAAACTGAGAAGCTTGAAAGTAGAAAAATTACAGGATGCAGAGTCTTTCATCTGCCGATTCTTGGCCTTTGCTATTTACTGGACACTAAATCTATTCTTCACTGGATTCAAATACAGGCACAGCACACTGAAACCCAAACCTCCCTCTCACTTTCTAAGCATGATCATCTAATTCATTTGCAAATCTTTCTAACTCAAATCCTCCCAGAGGACATCATTGCAATAATACAATAAGAAAGTTCATAAGACTCATGTTAAGAGTAGTTTAATGTGCATCTATGACAATGATACCCTTGTTAAAGTAACTTGCAACTGCTTGCCTACAGTTCCTGCCCTAACTGTCCCACAAGAGTCTCTGGGACCAGAAATAGTTGGATCTCCCTTGGAATATATTTGGGTATGTGCATAAAAGCCTCTTCTAATTCTGTTCCCACCATTTCAGTCTTTAACAAGAAACAAGCTCAGGTGTCACAGTGCCAGATTCAAAGATGTGCTTACACAAAACCCCACTAAACACGGAGTGGAATTAGCGAAGGAACTAAAACACCAGGTCACAGAATAAAATTTGTAATGGAATTAGAACCACAAAGTCAAGGAATAAGCTTATCAAAAATGAGGAGAAAGTGCCTTGAAATTTCCCTCCTGCATGCCCCAAGCATAGGATTCTGTTCCTCTTTCTTTTTTCCCCACTGTCATTTTTTTCAGGCCAATAAAGGAACAGACAGAATAAAAGCTCCAGATACAACATTTCAATCTGACTACATTGGTCCCTTCACTTATAGAGATTTTCCATTATCTAAACCAAAAGAGTGTACTGTTCTTTCCATGAAGACATTTCCATGGCAAACAAGCCCCTTACACAGAACAACCATTCCAGTTTCACCCTAGTTTTAACATGAATCCGGATTACAACTGACACTCCAAAATGTATGTCATTTTCCTCTGTAAGGTCTGGATGATGAAAACAGCAGTTGCCTGACATTCTTTCCTTTGAACCATCTTGGCCCATGGTTTTGCGCATCCTTTGCAGAGTTGAAATCTCTGGGATCAACACAAATAGTACAGAAATGAGCCCTGTGCATGCAGCCACTGGAAGTAAGACGCAAGCTGAATCCTCATCCACAGAGAATTTAGCACAGCTATTTGGTACTTCTTATATTTCCTAATCCTTAGAGATTTGTCAAGTGGAACACCTTGCTTTTTGAAGTAAGTTTGCTGCACTCTCTACAAAGTGCTGCGTAGCTACTAATAATGAAAAGGTGGGAGTCTGTGCTTTTTGTAGGAAAAGTGTGCATCAAATCTTCAGGTGAAGAATGGGCAAGATTAAAGCCAAAACAAACAGAATAACTGCTATGAAACAGGCCCTCAGTGCTTTTAAAATACATTTTCAATGTCTCAAATATTGTGTACTTAAAAGACTTTGACAACATAATTCTGGGGGGAAAAAAAGAAACCCAACTTATTTATCCTGCATAAAGAACACAGAGCACTAGCCTCCCAAAGAAATAGTTATGCCCATTGCTGTGATAAATGCTTCAGATGACAGCAGAAAATCTCCCCTCTAGTAGCACAAAGAAACACAGGGAACAAACCTCACCACCAGCCCTCATGTCCCAGTTCATTTATACACTGAAGGTTGGAAAAGAGGAAGGAAAAATCCTGACCATAACTAATTTCAACCTTTTCTAATTCCACCATGATCCATGCTTGCAAATATTTTCATTAACTATCCCATACAATACTTAGCTACGTATTTAGCCTAATTAGATTCAGAAATGGTTTGAAATCAGGAAGATTTAATTAGCAGCAGTTATTTCACATGCTATTTCTGTAACGTTATGGGATGGCGTGATAATTTCATAGCAAAACAAGAAAAAAACCCAAACAAAACTTTCTTACAATTCCATATTCTGCTATGATGCACAACACCGGATTCACTTTCTGCTTATACAAATACATGATACTAATAGCTACAAAATGCCACACTGCATTGATAGGTACGCACTTTCACATCTCAACACAAAAAGTACACTCTGACTAAAGCCAGCTTGTTTTTATTAAAAAAAGGAAAAAGAAAAGAAAAGCAATGTAAGAAAGAGAGGAGCTGAAGATTCTCCCTGATTTAATCAGAAGATGCCACGTAAATCAGCCCCCCAGGTTAACATACTCCACATTTTATCTTGTCACAAAAAGTGAGAAGAAATTAGTATCAGAAAGAAATATCATTGCATAGTTGAGCCTATGGATCCTATAGTTGAGCCTATGGATCCTATAGATCTCCACCTGTTGTCAAAACAACAAGTGTAGCATTCTGGTTGGACAGAAATAAGCAGAAAAACTACGTCAGGATTTACCCTGGGACAACATAGATGGCCTTATTCCAGTTACAGCTGGACATAACTACCTAGCTGCATACTGGATTGTGCCATGTCAGCAATTTTGGAGGGAAAGATTAGGGGGAAAAAAAAAACATCTTCACAGAAACCATTTCAAGAAAAAAACAGCATGTGAGGCTAGGCTCCCTGAGGATAACAATGGGATGATTGTCAAAACATCTCAATCTGATACATGAGATTTCCAAACTACCTAAACAGAATTCAGTAAAGTCTGTTGTTTTATACTGGGTAGTAAAATCAAGTAATAGGATCAAAACATAATAAAATGGATTTGTCAAAAATTAACTTTATCTTCTATTATGACATTTTCCAAGCAAATTATTGGATATTAGTAAAAATTAAATATCTCCTGCACCCCTTGAATTTAACCCAAAGTCTGAACCAGGAATGTGGAGTCAACTACAGAAATTCAGATTAATCCACTGCAGTCAGACTCCCTTTTTTGTGATTCCTGGAATGTTTTTATCTGGTTTTGTTGGCTCCCTCTAACTTGGACAGTGGTTTGGTAAGCACTGTACAAGAACATGGGGAGTTCCTTCCCCTAAACACTGAACACTTAGATCAATAAATCATGCATGGGTTTGGAGAGGAAGAAAGAACCACAGAATTCAACAAATGTGAACGTTTATGATTCTACTAAATGCCAGATGTGGAAATGAAACTAGATGAGCACCTTAACCTTTAGACATCTCTACCCAAAAGCTCTTGTTCCTCTCTCTGTTAAATGCTACTGATTAAGAGACCACAACTGACTACTACTCCTTTTCATGTACACATGAAAACACCTTAGCTAGCAACCTGCCATTATGCGTAAAGGCACTTTGCTGCTACAACTATAACCTGAAAGACAATAAACTATGAGAAAGTCTCATTCATTCTGACATTCTTATTATAGCAACATAAACCGCATTAAAAATGTTATGCCACTGCACCAATGTCTGTGTCATATTGACATGATGACATGCCTTTATCCAAAGTATAAGTTTGGTTAGATGTATTTGTACAGCATGCAAAGAAGAAAGGAATAAATATCTGGTACAGTGATAAAGAACAGAGGAGTCTGTTCCCTTTGATTTATAAACACCAAGTGATATATTTCAGCAATCATCTTCTTTGTTGCTTTCTCAGCTGGCTGAAAATGGATTATAAGGTGAGGTGCGTAACTTCTCTACAGTCCATTATTTATTATTGTCATCCAGATGGAGCATGGCTATTAGAGCATCACTAAAAACTCTAATGAACTGCAATGTTTTAGATTACTAATTCTTCAGCAGCATGTTTATATATCAATAAGAGACTGTAAAACCAACAACAATTTGAGTAATTAGGCTAGCTCATATCCGTTCAGCTCGGCTTTCTTTCCCTCCTCTTCTGTGTGTTCATGTGGGTGTTCAATACTGATGCAGTTTCCATTAAAATCCTTCCAAAGCCTCCAATCACCCCTTATAATATAGCAGACATTTAGAAGTATTTAATGGCTTGTGGTGATTATAGAAGCATTTAAACAAAAACACACCCATGTTTAAACCATATGGATAATTTTCTCACTATTCTGTCTGTAATGCAGGGGAGTTTTAATCTCTCTTGTTCTAAAGATAGCTAGAGTAGTTTACTTGGGAGGGCCCTAGTATTTATCATTAGTCTTCCATTTAGCAAAGCACTTTAGGATTTAATTAATATTTTCTGACATTCCTGGGTTGGTTTGTTTGGAGTTTTTTTAACAGGCTACACAGAAAATTGATTTAAGCTTGCGCATCCCTGGATTGCTCCTTTAGCAGTTGGTAGAATATGCAAAACAACTGCAGTGCTAGGTCCTACTCTGAAGCTTGGAATAAAGAAAAATTGCCAAAGCAGGCTGTAGGATCCACAAAGTCACTAACATCCCAAAATTGTACTCCTGCTCCAAAGCCCATCAATGCAACAAAAAATAACATGCATCTGTTATGATCCCTGAGAAATAGTATGGAAGTTCAGGCAATGAAGATTTATCTTTCTGAAATGAAAATTAATGCTTCAGATAAACCTCTCTTATTTCGCTATTTTAAATCCCATTTCACAGCCAGTGCTAACCATTAACTCCCCAAAAGGGTGCAACTATGAGCCCCTGCCTACTCCTACCCAAGGAATAAAAAAGAGAATCAACCACAGCAGCTCCCATAAGGTCCCAGGAGACACCAGCAGTGTCACTTGTATTTTGCTTCTTAGCAGTACCAGCCTTCAAGCCTCTGCTGCAACTGAAACATAAGTGACAAGGCTCAACACACTGTCATTCATACGCAAGCACATGCACACAGGTCTTGCACGTCACTATACCGACCTCTCTGCTAAAATTACCTTGTGCATGGGGAAAGGGAAGGTTGGCCATGTACCTCCAAGGGCTGTGACCATGCCACAGGGGTTGTAGGCTTCTCATAACTGTTTCCCTTTTTCTCCTCCCTCACCTCATTCCCCTTCAGACAAGGAGATATGATTACAAGCTCCATCTTGCATGACCAATTTTCATCCCCAGCCGCTTTTTTTCTGAACTTCTTTTTTACCTTACTGACTTTCTTTTTTTCGCCTTTTTTTTTTTTTAAGTGCTAATGTAGCAAGATTGTGTTTGACTAACTAGAAAGTTACGTTTCCTTTACATAGTTGGACTATTAATTTCAGCAGGAAATGTCTGCATTAATGAGGCACAGTGGTAACCTTCCTTATGCCTTCATTTCCTATTCAAAAATAATGGAGTGGAAGCATCCATCAGATTCCATGCTTTAGAATGTTTTCGCTCTAGGATGAATAATGGAAAATGAAGCTACTCTTTTCATCATATAATGGAATGGGAGTTTGCTCCCATGGCTTTATTAAGAAGGTGATCACTCAAATATATCATGTGAAAAATTGAAATAAAAGTCAATTTCCATATATGGGACCTCACTGAAATGGATGGTTAAGTTTTACAGTATGCCTACATGAATTTTAGGCATGAGTCCTAGCGACCATCAAACGGGACTTACTCTCCTAATTCTCTCAACTATATTTGGAAGATCCACCTATAAACCTTACAAATCAGAAATATTTGTTTTATTATGGCTTGTGGCCAGAAAAACACTTAGAAGGTAAGCTGTCATTAAGCAACAATGAGGTCAGTCGGACTATTCAAGGGCTTAAAAAACACCACATACTTAAGGTCTTAGGTTCAGGAAGGACCGAAGGACCCAATTAAATGTTATTAAAAAATAGCTAAGAATTTATCACACCTTGCTCTGCCACCCTAGAGTTTAATCTAACATCACTCAATCACATGTGAGGCAAGAGAGATGAGATTTAGGATGCAGCACCCCATCCAAAGGCAGGTAACGTTTGCCTGCAGGACAATCGATGATGACTTCAGCTGTTTAACCTTGCAAATATATTTTTAGAATGATAATTTTTCCTGAGCTGCTACCATTACTGCAGCATGTGCAGACACAAATAAAAACTTTGAAAGGACATGGATATCACTGCTACTTCAGGAAAGATCTGGGTTGAAGGGGCTTTTACCTCAAAACCTAAACATCTTCTGCTGAGAAAAAGCTGATACCATGCCATTTCCATAGAGATGGACTTTTTCCTGCAGAGGAATTCCACCCCCAAGCCACCTCTAATTGTCACATCACCATGTAGAAATGACAGAGATTTATAACCCCTTTTCCATCAACTTTACCCCATTTCAATTCTGATTATACTTCACAATAGAGCTTTGAAATATGCTTTCATTTTCATGACATACTTTAGAAGAAATTAAATGTTCTACTCTGTTAGAAATTCCCTCATGTTGTTATGAAACAAAACTATAGACAAAATAAGATAAAAGCTTATTAGTCTGTCAACATTTTTATCTACTGGTCTCATTCTCTTACCTGATTGCTTAGTTTCCCCTGGAAAAAAGAGAAAAATTGTTGAATATGAGAAAACTGCTCCCAAATCTCTTTCTCTTTTTCTCACTCTTTAAGGAAGATTCTACTTTCATACTTCCACTATTTTTCCAGTGGGTAACACCAAAAGATTTGGAATTAAAAAAAAAAAAAAAAAAAAAAAAAATAAAATGAAAAAA
>JAOEHY010037446.1:0-12573 GCA_025447955.1 Psilopsiagon aurifrons | reverse complement strand
ATCAGCAAACTTGCTGAGGGTGCACTCAATCCCACTGTCCATGTCACCAACAAAGATGTTGAACAAGACCGGTCCCAGTCCCAACACTGATCGCTGAGGGACAGCTCTTGTTACTGGCCTCCAGCTGGACATTGAGCCATTGGGCACAACTCTCTGCATGAAAGTTGGGGCTGTTCAGCCTGGAGAACAGAAGGCCTCATGGAGACCTCATAGCAGCCTTCCAGTGTCTGAAGGGGGCCTATAGGGAAGCTGGGGAGGGACTCTTCATTAGGGAGTGTAGTGATAGGACAAGGGGTAAAGGGTTCAAACTTAAACAGGGGAAGTTTAGATTGGATATGAGGAAGAAATTTTTTACTGTGAGGGTGGTGAGGGACTGTGATGGGCTGCTCAGGGAAGTTGTGAGTGCTCCATCACTGGCGGTGTTCAAGGCCAGGATGACATAGCCTTGGGTGATATGGTTTAGTGTGAGGTATCGCTGCCCATGTCAGGGGGGTTGGAACTAGATGATCTTGGGGTCCTTTCCAACCCTTACTATTCTATGATTCTATGATTATAATCTTGTTGTTATTACATAGTTGTTGCTATGAAAATTGCTGTACTGTGAATATGCTTCCACCTGACTAGCAGTGGTCCAAGTGTGTACTTATCAGGAAGGGCAACAGAGATAATTCGTTCTGAATGGTTATTCTATTGTGATTGGTAATGAAAATGCAAAGGAAATGACTGATTTGCATTTCAGGAGAGGAGGAAAAAGACAAAAAGATTAGAAAGCTATCAGCTGTTAGGGGAAAAAGAGGAAATTAACAGAAGAGGCACTTAAGGAAGGCTCACAGGAAAAATAAGGAAGGAAGGAAGGACAGCTGAAGGTTTGGATGGGTTGAAGTATTTGGTCATGCTTTGAGGGAAGAGCTAGAACTAAGAAAGAAAACTGCTGAAAGCCCAGTACTCAGAAGGCATCCAGATACTTGCAGGAGAAGGCTCCAGCCATTTATTCCAGTCTTTCACTGCCTTTTCTTTAGCAAGCTCTTAATATGTGAGAAAACTTTCCCTTTTGTCGTGTGGTATCTTTAGATTATTTAAGTATCTTAAATAAATTAACAAATTGAAGGGGGGTGGGGGAGAGGGAAAGGAGGAATGAAGAGACATGTTTAACAATGTAGAGGAGAATACAAATCAAGCCTGGAAAAGATCAGATCATGGACACAGTCTTTTCATTGTGCTCAAATAGAATTCTGGGAGCTGAGCAGTGGTGTGACAAAACTTATCAAAGACAGAAAATTTTCACCACAGTCAGATGAAATGTGACTGTCCAAGTCTCAGGTTTTTTGTTATCATCACTTTCTGTGCATGGGTCAGTAGCTTTCAACTTTCTACTACCACCCAGGAAAGATCTTGGGATCGCTCTTCTTTGCACTAGGAAGAGTCAGTTCAGGACTTCATGGTAGGCAAATAATAACAACAGTGAAAGTACTAGAGAATAGCAGGAAAGCAGCACATGGAAAATCTCAGGTTATCATTATGCTGTTTTATAAAACTTTATCTCATCCATCACACAGTTTGAGTGCCCTCTTCTCATGAGAAAATTTTAAACAGCATAGAGGTCTTCAGTCTGGGAGAGAAAGGAGGTAGATACAGGAAAGGGATATAAAATTCTGAATGTTATGAAGAAGTATAAGCAATAATAAGCCACTGCTGAGTTTAAGGACTATCCAGCAGCAGGTTTAAATGAACTGCAACAAAGTGGATTTTCTACAGATGATCTCAGCAAGATTTTCCACAGGACTCCAGAGAGCCAAAAACAATTGTACAAATTAACACTAGAAAGATTTATTAAACTCTATTAAACACAATGCTACAGTCTCTGGTTTGCAATGCTACAATCTCTATCTTGGTAACTAAGAAGATATCACTCAATTTGCTATATTCTTTCATATTTCCCCTCCTGGAAGATACTGGTCAGAGGTGGCTTTTGTGATTTAGTTAATCTCTGTTTAATGAGCTGAGGTTAAAGAAAATGAAGGAAGATGGACAAAACCCAACCCAACCATGTGCTAGTTCATAGATCTAGTGATAAAAGGGAATCCTGTCTTTCTAAATATTGCTCACAAATGCCATTGTATCTTTCAGGTTAAGATGAACAATGTGGTCAGAGGATGTTATATCTAGGTACCGTATTTTCTAATGATCTGCATTCTTGTCTGCTTTATCCTATCAGAAAACAGCAGAAGCATCTTAGAAAATATGCAAACTCCATCTGCAAGTACCTTTCTGCATGCATCAATGAAATGTTTCCTGAAAACTTAAACTATATGCTAGGAAGCTTGTCCCTTTTGTGCATACAAACCTAAATTTGCATTGTGTTCTTCGAGCTCAGATCCATGAGGAAATTTGCATTTCAGGAAAGCATGCAGCTGTGAGACAAGAAACTTGAGCCTCCTTCAGCTTAGAACTGCTACAGCCGGACCTGCAGTTGCAGGTGAGCTGGGCAAGCCACCTATCTCGTCTTTCCCCCTTACGGAACGAAGAGGAAAACACCTCTAGAAGGAGTAAAGGTACCCTAACCACTGGATGACCCTGCTTCTTCTTTTTACAGATCTAGGTTGTTGGGAAAGGGTAGGAAATGGGCTTTGGGATCCAGAGGGAAGAAAGAATATCTACCTGCTCTGTAATACTTATGACAGCTTCAGCAGGCTGGGTTTTTCCATCAAGTCTTAGCAAATACAGGCAGGTACATTTGCTTGTCACTGAGGCAAGGAATAGGTGCTGCTAAAACTGGGTGATGTAGCTTACTTTCTTTGTCCCCCTGAATCCTGGTTGTAACCAGATACTGCTGCAGAGGTCAAACCATCCTGATGCAAGAGTGAGAGGGAGGCTATGATATGCAAACATAAAATTCATTTCCTGAAAGTGGAAGGAGGGTATTTACTCACTTGTAAAGTGTGCAATGAAAACCTAATTTACTCACAAGGTGAATGAGCAGTCTTTGTGCCAAAGACTGAAGGACAAGGGAAAGAAGAGTGTACAAGGAGTAAGAAAGCAAAAAGGGTAGCAACAGGGGAGGGACAGGTCTGAAGCAAGCATGTCTCCTGGCTGAACTAGTGTGACTAGGTCTGAAAAGTGCTTTTTGGCAGTTTCAGTAGCAGTTCCTCTCTGCATGTGCTTCCCACAGCTGAGGAATTGCAGCCTAGTGCCCCAGGCTGACATCTGCTGAGCAGCTATGAATGCAGGAGATCAGCAATAACTTTGCACATCTCTATGCAGAGAGTCCCTTTCTGACCTTTTCTTGGTAATCTGTGCTTTTTTTGCACAGCCACTGAGATTTGTTTATTGATGAAAAGTTTTGATGTTTGCAAGAATATAGTAACATGGATTTTAATAAAAGCAATGTTTTTCAGTGCTGGTTCTCTGCATTCATTCTCAATTACTGCTGTTAAGACAAGCAAGAACCTGCTTAGGATTTCTTTTATTTAGTGAAAGTTAAGGTGTCAAGTAGAAATAACCTCTTAATAATTTCATTTGGCTTTGTATTAAAAAGAGTAGACTTTGGCATTTTCTGTGTGTGGATGCTACAGAAAACTGATGGTGATAGTCTCTGCTGAGAACTAGCTCAGATTTGGTCCAGAGCATATGTGAACATACTGTGTGTCAACACTTAAATTAGTGCTCATATGTTCTTTTTATGACAAGCGAATTTGTAAATATTGGTAGTCTATTATGAAACAGTTTCAGGGAAGAAAGACAGGCTGGTGTAAGTTTCTTGCTGTTTCACTGGCAGAAAGAATTAAACATTAGTTTTCATTTATTCATAGTTTTGTTTCTACAGAATTGCTTATGACAGTGTTTAAACTTTAAAAACGTTTAATGTTTTCTGCTTTATTTGATATAAGCTTCACATTACTTTAAAACAACAAGTATTTAGTTTCACTTATGCAACGTCCCTTAAACATTGTATTTGAAACTAGTCTTGACTAGTGTTAAAGCAATGGTTATAGTACACAAAGTGCCCAGCATTCTAGCTAAACTTAGGAAAATTACCCAATATAAAGATCTGATAATCTACAATGTTTTTTAAAAAACAGCAAAGATGTAAGTGACTTGGTGTTGATGCCACATACAAAAAAAGAGATGAAGTTTAATAAGCCCTCAACAACTGAGCATGTTGTTACCCTCAAGCATGCAAAACTGGCATGAAAAGCCTCCAGACTGGAATGATGATGATGTGCAGTCATTCTGGTACAGGTTAATATATTTGTCTGGGTGCAGTGCCTGGTAGTAAGGCAGTGAACAGATTGCTGGTGGTAATCTGCAGATGAAGAATACTGACCTAATAACTTGCTATCTAAATGCATTTCAACACTCCGTGTGATGGAGGAAGTGAAATTTTCTTCTTTTGATTTTACAGATTTGAAAATTGAAACAGAGAGCTAAAGTGGGTTGTATGCCAGGCACTGGGAAAAGAAATCCTGTCTCATAGTCCCAAAGCAGCAATTTCATCCAGGAGCCGCTGAGGGACAACTTCTTCATTTATGGAGAAAAATGTTAATTGCATTAGTAATCAGTTATAATTAAAAATATACATTTTTTTCCTCCTTTCCACTTCTTTTTCACCCTTCTTTTGCTGGTCCCACATTATACTCTCCCAGCTCTGTCCTGAGCTGCTTGGTACCCGGACAATTTCATCTAATATCATCAATTTATTCCTATCCTCCATCCTGAGTCTTCTTCTAGCCAGTTAACATAATGTCCTCCTCTGGGACCAGTTTGGAGACTTTGCAGTGCTGGTTCTTGCAGCACTTGTTCTTTTTAAAGACCAAACCAAGACTCACAATGGTCAAACAAGCCAGAAAAGAATTAGCAGAATATACAGTGATTCGGAGAAAACTCCAGGAACAAGTTTGTCAACAAAGTTTTCTAGTTGACAAGCAAGTATTCTTTATTGCGATACTGGCAGACACAGGGGATAGCTCCTCCTAACATGTGTTCCTGTATTGCTGCACAAGCAGTCCTTATATAGCTACAGAGCATGCATACATATTCATGAGGATTACATCATTTTCCAGAAAGTTCCCCGCATGAGTGCAAAAATGTGGTGATGGTCTTTCAGGGTCGTTTACTTCTTCCAACAGTCTTTATCACTGCTGGCAGCCTTTGAAGCACACTCAGTAGGTGCTTATACTAGCTTAATCAGTTCGTTAACACCACAGCCATAACAATCATCCTGTCCTCCTACTTATCAGTTAGTTTAACTACACCCCATCCTGGGCCCCTGCCATTCCAGATACTCCCTATCTTTACATCCTGTTCTTCTAGCCTGCTTTTCTTACATTCATTTTGTACTAAGGTCATAAAGGCCTAAACTATGTCAACTACAACAGTTTATCTTGTACAAGAATTCTCAGTATGTTCTCTAGCTGTACTCTATATTTTTCTCTGTATATCATGCATTTCAGTAATTTCCCATTACTACTGTTACAAAGCCATCAAACTTAACATTACTTAAAATTGTTTCTAAAGGTTTATATATTTCATTTTGTAATTTTGTACCCCCCTTTGTCTCATCAGAGAGCGCCTAAAAATTAGTAACATCAGTTATGTCTCCTTCTTTTAGAATCGGCTTATTTACTGGATTTTATTCAGCTGTACTTTGGGCATAGATCTTTAGGTGCCCCTTTCCCATGTTCAATTCCAACTTAAGAAAGAAACCTTGTTCACTTGATTGTCCTCTGTGATGTTCTGGAGGCTCGCACTCTCTGCCACTAGTGTGGCATTTTCTGTTCTATTATGCTTGTGTTGACAGGTGTGATTTAGAATATGCTAAAATTTTGAGGCACCAGCTAAGCTTTCAAAAGTGGAACTCATAAATATTTCAAAACATCTTGATCTTCCAGAATTATTCTTAGCATCCTGTGGCACCCTTAGAGACTACCCCAGAGAAATATTTTCTTCCAATTTAACTGCAGTTCCTTCCCCTTCAAATCAAGAAAACAACTTTCTTCTAAAAAAGGTTTTCATTGATCTTCTTTGCTAGTGAGTCATACTATGTAGCAGTTGGTTGTAATTTCTAAACTAACACATCAGACAGGCTATAATTCTGTCATAATTCCCAGCATTCAGTTTTCCCAGGAATAGTCTTGTTCATGTCCAAATGAGTGTGTCTTATATTACTGAAATCTCTGACATACCAGGACACAGGGGTCAAACTAATAATATTACATAGCATACCAAATATAAAAAGAAATGGAGCTGTTCTACAAATGGATTTCAATGGGAGAAAACATATCAATATCTCCTTCATCTATAGGTTTTGCGGGAACAGTGATAAATAATAAAATATTTAAGACTACAGCATATATTACAGTCTTTTAAGTATTTTAACCTTATTACCTTTTTCCCCCTCTATTTTCAGTACTTCGTGTTTTGGAAGTTCTGAAAAAACAATTGAGCCATTATCAGAATCTTTCTATTCTATCTGTCTATTCTTTCTATTCTAGTCTATCTTGTCATTTGGAAGCTTAGTACATAAGCAGGTCTTACAACCTCTTATGCCATTTTTCTTTTGATGGGTAAAATCAGAGGCAAATTTCCACATAATTTCTGTGGATTTGGATTCCTAAAGATAGTGAAATGCTTTCAAATGTTATCCTAAGTGGAACAATAATAATGATAATGATATGATAACTATGTAACACTTAAGTAATGACTAAAACCCAACCCTGCTAGTGGCATGTGTCTTTCAAAGCAAACTTCTTGGACTGCTTCACTCCACTGTTCTATTCCTAATCTCACAAAAGCTTAATTCACATATGATGAAGTTTGTCTTTCTGAGCATCCAGCATTTGTATCCTCAGCTAATAACTGACAGCACCCTTTTCTCCCTTAAACCTCATTTCACAGAATTCCTTCATAAAATATATACTGACAGTTACAGTGTTAATAACTCTTGGTTACTCTTGTTGTTTGTGTTGTGGGATAAAGGTACATGAGTTCTGTTTTCTTTTTCTACTCTTAAATCTTAATTTTGGGATATTCTTTTCACTATTGGCTGTTTAGCATATACAAATAAATAATTGAAACCTGGAAAAGTGAGTTGGGCAGTACGAACAACAAAGTCAGTTGAAGGCTTTATAGCCTATATTAAAACTGAATCATCTGACATGAAGGCTGAAGGCTGATGTAGCCCTAACTCTTGCTGTAGGAAGAGGAACTAGGATGTGAGCCACATAGAGCTTGTTTTGTTTCTACTGCTGGGAATGGGGGAGGAAGGAAAGATAGTTACTTTTCCTAGGAGTAGCCGGCTGGATTCTGGCCCGGCGGCTGCTCCCCCTGACCAAACTACTTCAAAATGAAGACCCGCACTTGGAAGTGAGTTACTTAGTTTCAGAAGTGCAGTGTACATAGTAACTCCCTCTAGATTAAAATGACTGCTGGAGAGCTGAAAAAACCTTAAGGTAATTCTGGCATATTACATGATCTTGCTGATTTGATTTTAATTTCAAATACTTTTCTTTCCTGTTTCTGCTGCTATTTAAATAAAAAAATACAGTAATTTATACTTGATCTTCTTGACATTGAGACATTTTGTAATGGCAAACACTAACTGAAAATTTAAATGCATAACTGCAGCTTTTAACATTATGGTCCTGGCTGCTCAACGTTATAAACATCTGACCCAACTATTTTTCTTAGGAAACAAGTGTAAACATCTAAGACAGTGGAAAATGCAGACTAATTTGCAGAACTCGGTCTTGCATCACAAAGGCAACTTTTTAGAAGTATTGGTTAAATGGTAGCAAATTTCACTTACATAATTTTCTGCTCTAGGGAGAAAAGAAATGTTCCTATAACCAACTTAATCTGAAACTTTTAAACTATATTTTATATAGTCTTTCTTCACTTGATTGCTGCTTGAATTTTGAAAGGCAAGGTACAGAAGGTCATTTAACTCAATAAGATGAATTTAATTTTGTATGTACTGTAAATAGAATGTTAATGCTACTTTAGACTTGTTCACTAGCATAGATTCAGATAAAATTGTCTTTCTTATTATTCCTTTTTTCAAATTCTCAAAACTAAATCTCATAAAACAGAGTTGTTACAAGGCAGGACAGATATATACCATGAGGTGGTTTTGTTCAAATCCTTGGATAGGCCTATCTTGAAAAAGGGCAATGAAAGTGAAAAAGGGCATTTCAGTGGCCATTTCCTGTTGTCCTTTATTTCTGAAATGTAGCTGTGAGGGGGACTACTTAAAACCTTGAACATATCCTATTTTTAGGGCATTCTAGACAGTTTATTGCATTATTATTAGGATGTATGCTGCTGCAGAACCAGCATCAGTGATGCAGTATAAGCACAGGGAGTTTTATGGGTCACTAGACCACATGGAGTATCAAAAATATCTGGTACAGACAGTGTGTAGTCCTTAAATCACCTAAGGGCAACTGCTGCTGTTGCTGCAGTGTGCAGGAAGGTGGGTAATTCTTCCTCCAATTGCCACTGTGGCAGTCTTCAGCTCTCCAGAGCTTTCCTGTTATTCACCATAACACTTCCACCCTTTTCCAAGGCAGAATTAGTCCACTTTAATCTCCTCTTCAAGGAGGGTTCTTGTTCTGGACACACAGTTATGGGAAAACACTAACAAAAAATCTCTAAGGAATTGCTGTCTGAATGCAAGGAAGAATTCAATGTGAGACATGGCTAGTGATTAGAAATGTCACATCTGGCACAGACTATGATATTTCTCCATCTCCCAGCTTCCCTTTTCATGAGCACAGGCAGGTTCATACCAGCATTCACACAGTTGTGTCTTAAGGTAACTGTTCTGCTGTCAGAAGGCATTCACTTCTCTCAGCAATCTCACCTCTACCTCCTTTTCTTTTTTCTTCCTTTTTGAGGGATGTAGACTAGGGCAACAATATTTGAAGCAAACTAAATATTTTAGAGAATAAATTATGATATGAGGTGAAATGAAGATTACAGCAATTACACAATAGTTACATTCTACATACTTATCCTCTGAGTAATACTGGTTAGTATTGTGATGTAGGTAACATAATCAATATCTTGGTCCTCACATTTTGTTATTTCAGTAGTTTTTGGGCAAGACTCCTTAATTTGTGGATATATATGAGTATATATATAATTTTTTTCCCCACTCAAATGTTCTTGTTTACTTGTATTTGAATGAATTGGTGAGATTTTTGGAACACATTGTGGATGTAGAATCCTTTTTATAAATAGGATCAAATATAAAGATATTCTCTTTCCTGTACTTATCTAGATGAACTCACTGGGAACTGGAGCAGGTGAATGGCTGAATGTTAGACTTCTGTTTGTTCTTAAAAGGCAAAACCATAAAGCATGTAACTTTTGCCTTTATAAAATTCCTGCTAATCATAATGAATACTGAGATTGTGCAGAACAGCGGAATGAATCATCATCAGCTTTTTGTATCAGGTAAGAAAATGTTAATTTGTTAGATTTTTGTAATCACACCTAATCGGATATCTTTGCTGCAAATAAAAGCTTTTTAGTTAAGCATATATCAGAAACAAAGCTTTGGAAATTGAGTATTCAAGTGCAGCTGCTTTGAAGTGTCATAAGGAAAAAACAAGAGATTAACTTCATACCGTTAAATAAAAGGGCATTTTTTTATCACCAGAGGGCACTATCCTTCCAGGCTAAGATTAACCTATTAGATGGTTTTACATATTGGGAGTTTTTTTAATCTAAGAAAAAGAATTTCAGGGAATAGTTTTTTATTTTTTTTTTCCTCTTTCTTACATATTCATTTAAATTACTACATTCTGACCATCATCTTTTTTTTCTTTTCATATTTTTGTAGGAAGGATATCCAGGTGGGTGTTAGACTAATTTTTAAAAACCTTAATTTGTGGAAAACGCAAAAGATAAATGTTCTATATTGGCAGATACCTCTTTGATGCATTTCAGCTGCTATTATAGGAATGGCCTATAACAAAAAGCCTGGAGAGTATTTCTTCCTGTCTCCCTCCAAGGGGATTCTTTAGGCTACTAGTCTATTTTCCTTCACAACGCCCGATCACTGTTTCAGTAGCTGATATCAGGAGTGGCTTGCAGGCCATGCTGACCACACCCCAGCATGAAGCATTCCTCTTTGCTGGTGGCTTCTGCTGGGATTTGTCCCTTGCTGTCTGCTTTGCCCCAGTGACCTCTTTCGGTGCTGCAAGGACTCCAGCTGCTATTTGCTCTCCTCTCAGGGAGGTGTAGAGACAGTATTGGAGAAAGTAGAAGTCAGATTTGATACAGTAGCAATAGGTTCCAGTGGCATGAATCCAAGGTGTTGCTCCTTTGTGGTATACAATGGTATTTTGGCTTTTTGTATGTAGTATTATGCACTAGAAGCAATTGTTCATGCTATGAATATATATAACATATCTTTAAATGCTATATTTGTACTTTTCTATATCTTCATGTCATTCTCTCATTAACCAGAGAAGACCTTAATTAGTCTTTTGGACTATGGATGTCTTCCTTGTTTGTGACTTCACAAGCTGTGCGTCAGACCCTTTTAAATTCTGTTAATTCAGTTGCATGGCTATGGCAATAAGACATCACATCTCTTGGATTTGCCTGCCTTGCATAAGCTGTGTTACACACTTGGCTTGATTTTCCTTCTCAAATATTCCAAAGGTGATGATCTTGAACTGAAGGCATTAAAACTTGCCTCATTCCTAGAAATGATGAACACCCACAACTCTTACTTGCAACAAGATACTTGGGATTGTCAAGTTATCAGTCCAAACTTGTGATTAACAGAAAGGGTGACAAGAGTGTTAATGATTCAGTGTTCTTCATTGCTTTCCACTTCACTGCTGTGTGAAATTCCAGGTGGTGATGATAAACACTTCAAATGACTAAGAGATTCCAAGTTTCCAACACTACTATTTTGTTTCATCCCTAGCAGCAGGCTACATACAAAGCACAGGAAGGAGTGCTTTGTGTAGTGTGATGGGAGATTCCTCCAGGGAGGTGTCACCTGTGGGATTGTTCCTTTGGTTTCCAGTCCCACTGTGTTTATTGTAGATCAGGGTATTGATGGCTTCAAAACAGGGTCAATGAATGTTGCTGTTGGAGCTTTCTGTAACTGCAGCCCATTGCTTAGGTGACTGCACCACAAAGGCAGTAAGAAAATGTGTTATCTTGGTTGACTAGAAATATGATTCTTCATTTAAGGGAAAAGAGGGATTTATTTTGTGGAAGGGAGCTCTTATAAGGAAGGAATCACCTGAAAGGTAAAATCCTTCATGAAATGAAAGATTAGAAAAATTAAATGTAATTAACCTCTGCTCCCCCATGGAAGTTCTCATGGTGTTGATGGACACACCTCTTAGAAAAGCAGATCAGGTAAAACCACATTTCCTTTGTTCTATGGCCTTCAGGCCCAGGCGTGCCGTTTTTCCTGGTGGGTTTCTGTGACTGATCCCCTTTCCCCTTGATTTGCTTCTGAGCGGTCAGAGAAACAGCTCTGGTTCCTGCTGCTCGAGCTGCCATGAACCACCATGTACAGTGACAGGGAGCTACTTGCACAGAGCAGCATGTGATTTGTTTTTCCATAGGAGTTTTGCAAGCAGAAAGATTAAAATAACAAATCCTTAGACACACACAGTCTTATCTAAATTTGGCCATTTTCAAGATTAGGCATGTCCTTGCTTCCCAGCTGCAATCTGCTTCTTTGCAGACTCCCTTTTTTTTCCATACTGTGACTTTTCAACTGTTTCCAAGTTCTGTTTAAAGTTTCTGCCTAAGATTTCCTGTTGAGGAGTTTTTCTCGATGCCTTTAGTCCCCTTGAAGGAAAAGCTGCAGGGAATCATCAAAGAACATAGCACCTCAGTTTGCTGCATGATTACAGCCCATCTTCATCTAGTGGCTTTTTGCTCCAGCTCTCCAAAATGTCTCAAGCTGATGCAACTCCTTGGTTAGCTCTTACCTGATTATTGCAGTCACCAAATCAGTGGAGCTGCAACATTTGCTGGAAAAAGATTAAGCCTACATTTGTCTTACCCTACCAGAATAGCAAAAACAGGAGGCTGTTTTTCTGAGTATTTCAAGCTATGAAATGACTCTAGGGATTCTTACAATCTATATTGACAGCACAAACGCCAAAATTATGGTAAAATATTTCTTTAAGAGAAGCTCTAAAGGATCATTAATAGGCCTCAACTTCTATTTTGTTTTGCTATGAATTAATCCAGTCATATAACTAATTTAATCTGGAGAGAGCAGAGTTGAGCCAACTATAATCACATACGAAAACACCACTCAGTTTCTGAAGCCCTTCTAAACAACATCAAGTACTCTGCAATTGTGAGACCTTACCTGGAGTACTGTGTGCAGTTCTGGTGTCCTCAACATAAAAAGGACATGCAACTGTTGGAACAAGACCAGAGGAGGACCAAGAGGATGATCATGGGACTGGAGCACCTCCCATATGAAGATAGGATGAGAAAGCTGGGTCTGTTCAGCCTGGAGAAGAGAAGGCTGCATGGAGATCTCATAGCAGCCTTCCAGTATCTGAAGGGGGCCTATAGGGA
>JAOEHY010037445.1:0-30499 GCA_025447955.1 Psilopsiagon aurifrons | reverse complement strand
GCCCCATGGCTGCTCCCCGAAGCTTCGTCCCGGCGCCCCAGACCCCCCCCCCCCCGACGGTCCTTTCCTCGCTCCCCAGCTTCGTTTCTCGCAGTCCCCGTCTCTGCTTCCCAGATCCCCGTTCCCAAGGCTCTTTTCCCCCAAGTCCCTCCACCGCTTCTCCCGTCCCTGCTCCCAAATCCTCCAGCCCCACTTTCAACCCCACACACCCTCCTCCCTGCTCCTCCCCACCCCATCCTCTAATCCCTTCTCAGCCCCATTCCCCCACAGCCCTCCAGCTTCGGGGGTGCCACCCGGCAGCCCTGGGTGCTCCCTTGCATGGGAGGAAACTGGGCAAGGGGATGCGCAGTGGGTGCCCCATCAGCTTGGGGACTGCATGGAGATGCTGAGGCAGAGCTAATCCCCCCCCGGAGGAGCACAGAGTCCCCCACAGCGTCTTGCTGCTCCCCAGCTTTTCTCAAGGAGGGGGCTTTGTGAAGCCTATGGCTCGTTCTGACTCCCCTTGCAAAGCATCTTCTCATTGCCTCCCGCAGCCCCCAGCCCAAAGGCACAGCCGGTAGCGGCAGCTTTCCCGTATTCAGTGTGGAGAAAAACCCTATTCCCCATGCAAATGTTCCAGCAGCCCAAGTAATGAGTAACCAAAGACGGTTCCAGGAGCCCAACCTTGCCTAAGCAATGAGCAAAGAGGTAGATGGGGTTGTTTCAATTAATTAGTGTTTCATTAAACCAAATGAAGGTGTCCCCTCTAATGCAAGATGGTAAACGTTAAAGCCAAGGGGCAGGATTCTCATTCATATTGTTTAGATATTTTGCTTGTGTGTGTTACAGTTAATAGAGGAGCAGATTCCGATGGAAAGGATTGGTTAGGGTGGGGGCAAAACTGTCTTTTCCAGAGTGTGTCTGTGTCTATGGCTTTCTTGAATGAACAAGCAAAAAGGAGAGGATTTAGGTACTCCCGCAGCTTGTTTTACTTTTGTGTAAAGCCCAGCTATTAGGGATGATTTTGGCTCAGTATTAGAATGTGGAGTAGGATAGCACTGACGGTCCGAGTGTTTATGTAAAAGGCTTAACACGTGGAAGCGATGAGCTTCCTTGTGTATCCGGCAGTGTCAGGAACATGCCGGGATTTTGCAGGCAGCAGCGTGAGTTCTCCAAGAGAGAAAGATTTCCTTTCGTGTGGGCTGAAGCTGTCTGCAGAGTGATATTTTTAGTGCGCGCCTCTCCCGTTTCCACACATTGACCCCATATTGGGGAGGAAATGTTTCAAACCGGAGCTGAGAAACCTCAAGAACCTTAATCAAGCCTTGACTTTGAAAAATAAACACGCTGCTTTGGGGTGGCATCGACTGAAATTGATGGTGGGGATGAGGAAAAGCTCATTTATCAGAGATGCTCTGCAAGCCTTGAGGAGCAGATGGCAGTGGGATAGACCCGCTTCTGGGAACTGCCTGAGCCAGGAGCGCAGACCCAGGCAGAGGAGGAGCCACAGGCGTTTAGGGCATAGTACATGGTGTAGGGGATTCAAGTTTTCCAGGGGTTTGGTCTGGATCTTGCAGCTCTTACTCATTCGAGGTGCTGCCCTGCGCGCTGTTTGTGTAATCGTTATGCTTTAGCTTGTGGTACACGAGCTCTCCCATTAATTGCTGCAGTTTGTTTGTTCTGGTATTTGATGTTATTTGATGAAATTATGTTATTTGATTTGATGGTATTTGATAGAACTGAAATCACTTTATTTTAGTTTTATTAGCCCTGAGGAGGCTGAGGTACAGTGAATTCTTTGTATAGGCTTATTCCTTTGAGACCTAATCTTGCTGGCTTTGCTTGTATGAGTAATCTTTACTAACACAGTCCCGGCAGGATGGCAGCGCTGTGGTGTCAGCCTGCTGCTAACTGGTTACCAGCCTGCTAGAAATGTCCATTTCTGTGTCTCTCCGTGGGTTTACTGTAACCTTTGATGCGGGTTCAGTGGCGGGGAAATGGCCAGATGTTTGCCAGGGGACCTGATTTCTTATCTTTGACATCAGAGGCTTAGGTTTCACATGCAGTTCTGTTTCCCAGCAGTCAGACTAAACAGCATCATTACAAGGTATAAACACTTGGGTTTGCTTTCAGCTCCCGCAGGAAGCCGGTGCAGGCAGTGAGCACCCTGTCCCAGGGAACAAAAAGCTCCTGGCTGTTTGCAGCGATGTGGGATGCAGATGGAGAAGAGCCAGCCGGCCTTCACGGGCAATGGTCAATGCCATTGTCACCATGGGCTGTCACACGGGTGCCACATCAGGGCTATAGCAGGGTGGCATGAGGGGGACCCTGGTTCCTCCTGGAAACAAAGAGCAGCTCCAGTAACAACTACTTGTCGTATGGTGTGAGGGTGGATAAATGGGGCTGAGCTGTGGCTGCGGCAGCAGGATGATGCTCCAGGAGTGGCTGGTTTGATGTAGTACCTATAGGGCAGTGGCTCAAAGGCACTCACGTGGAGGTCCTGTCACTTACTGATGTGCCACACAAGGCATGAAACCACTCTGTTAAATCAAGCAGAGTAATTGCTTGGCTCTTATAGCCTGAGCTATGCCTGGGCGAGGAGGCAGTTGTCCTGCAGAGCCTGAGTTTAGGAAAACCCAATCCGAGTGATTGAATTTGGTGAGTGTGACACCTCTGGGTGTGGATTTGGGTATCATGGGAAGTTGTGTGCCGCAAGCTGCTTTCTCAGTTTCAGGCTAGCTAGTCCTCTCTTCATACAGGGTCACAAAGAGGGAGGGAGCAGCCCACAATGCTCGCATTGACTTCCCAGCACAGAAACCTCCGCTCCAGCCCTGAACAAGGCTATTGAGCTAACAGAGTTCAATAGCAGGTGAGCAGGGGTTTTAATAGAGTTCAACTGCCATCCCCCACCCCAGTACGGCTATATACAGCCTGAGGAAAACTCCTAAGAATAGGGGCTAAGCCAATCGAGTAGAAGAAATGTCTGGATTAAAACCAGAATCTGTATTTGCGAGCGATATTGCGAGTCTGGCTGGTTCCCTCTGATCCTTTGTTAGTCTCGCACTGATTGAGCTGCCTGTTGGAATGTCATTATCCTGTCAGTCACCCCAGGAACATTTATTTCATATGGTTTAATCTCCCTGGCTCTGTAGTACCGATGCCAATTTCACTAGAGCGAAGCCAAGCTAATGTCATTAGATTACACCCATCCAGGGGAAGATGAAAGATGATTCAAAGTTACTCCGTCAGGTTGGGAGTTTAAGTATCGCTCCTCCCTGATGCTTCCAGAGCTGGGGAGTTCTGGCTCCTAATTACTGTCCTCTTGGGATTTTGCTCCCAGGCTTTTTCTTTCTAATCCAGGCAGCCACTGATGTTTCTGAGTCAAAGGGAGCAGAGAACATCTCAGTTGCTGAAGAGATGGGATGGGAGAGAAGGGGGTTTGTTTAGAGATGTGCTTACAGCAGCTGTTAGCAGCTGTATCCCACCATTTCCCATCCTCTGTGCCTCAAATCATGGTGAAATCAGAGCCCTGGGGATGGAGGAGTCGGGCTGCTCTGGTGGCAGCTCCTGGGGTTTTGTGGTCACTAATTCAGCAGCACTGTCTGTGTGTACTTCATAAGCATAGAAGTGAGGCTGGGAGCATAGGTGTATGGATGGTGCCAGGGGAGACTTCAGGGGAGTGAGTACCATTCCTGAAAGGTGGAGCAGGACTGGACGGCCATCAGGAGGAAAGACCCTGTTGCAAAACCCTCTGTGTGAGGGAGATGCTGTAGCAGTAGTTGCCTTGAGTTGTTCTCCCCCACCTTTCTTCAGCCATCCTTGCAACCACTGCAAGAAACACCAGGGCTTTGACTGCGTGTGCCCAACCCAGAACGTGGATTGTGCTGTTGGACATGGAGTTGAGCTGATCTGGCTTTTCTGCTTTCTGCTGTGTGCACATCTGCTTGTAGGAAGGTCTGGTTTAGCAGCGCCTGCACCTCATCTCCTAAACACATCTGAATTAGAAGCAGCATCAAGCACAGCCTGCAACAGTTTCTTGGGAAATTGCAGCCTTGGACAACCACATGCTGAAGAGGACCAAGGTCCTTGTTTATTTATTAGCTATGTAATCAGATACATCCCATACTGAGCTCATGGTGCCAGGTGCTGTATGAAAAGGGAACAAAAGATGGTCTTGGCCCCAAAGCATGGGTAATTCACTGTAAACAAGAGGTGGAGGTAGGCACAAAGACAGGAGAGTGTGTGTCAATTGGTTGGGGAGCATGGGTCTCCTGGCCAAGGAGTTACTGGGGATGGAGGATGAGGTGGGTTTATGGGTGGTTGAATGGACCTTTCCTTGCTGGGGAAGAGCAAGGGTGAGCAGGAGGTCATTGAAAACGCTGATGAGATCAGGGCTGGGGACGCTGAGTCTGTTGTAAAAAGACAGAGACAGATTCTGGTGCTCATGCGCTTTGCTGCTGCCTTTGTGTGTGATCTGGACTCTGATACTCCAAGGTATTGTAGTAAAGATGTCTTAGTGTGCCTGTTCACCCATCGGTGAAGTGGGAGAGGAGTCACTGCCCTGTGCTGCAGGGATGTAACAGCAGGGATGTGACTCTGGCACCTCTCTTCATCCTGGACAAGAGGAGATGTATGGAGTCTGAGCTTAACCAGGCTATGCTGTGAGTCACATAACAGCCAAAGCAGGTGAACCCCATCAGAGCTCCTGGCAGAGGTCCTGCAGCCGTGGCATGGCCTTGGCACAGCCTTGGCTTGCTGTCCTCTTGTGAGTGCCATCCAGTGTGCACTGTCCAGGCATGTCCAGCAGTATCTAACTTCAAAGAGCTTGGTCTAGGCTCTTTCCCCTCCTTAAATCAACCCCAAAGGGTTATTCGTTTTGGTGATTCTTTTAAGCACTTTGCATCTCTATCACTTCTGTTTCCTGTTAATGGAGGGGTTCATATCCAGGGCTTTTGTCCATTTCTCATGTTGGGGTAAGCTCCTGAGTTGGTGTATAAGCAGATGTCAATCCCACTTCTAATAGGAAGCATCAAAACTTAGATGCGTATTGGACTCTTGATAGATCTCTGGTCCGCACAGGGGTATACCAGCGTGGTTCAGAAGTCAATAGACCACATCCTCCTCTTCAGTACTGCTGATCCTTGGGGCCCAGGAGGCTGAAGAGGATCAGCACCTTCCTTATCCACCCCATGGCTGTGGGGTGCTGGGAAATGGGGCTCTGCCTGCTGGTGCTGAGCAATGTTGAAAATATGGCCTTGGCTGTCCAAGATTTTGTCAATTGAATTCAGAGCCAGGTCTCATGAAAAGTAGCACGAAGCTCCAGCTGCTGAGAGCCCATTTATGGCAAAGATTATGATACTCTTCAGAGCAGCAGCAGATTCACCCTGCTCAAACCACTGGTCCCACTTTCGAGGACCTTGCAAATCCCCACCTATGCATGCAGCCTGTCCTGCCATCGGCCCTGCTGCCTTCAGGGGGTAATTCCATCGGGTCTGGGGGCTGAGGCCGTGCTCTGCCCGCACCATCACCACCACTGTGTCTGTTCCCTGCAGCCGAGCTAGGATTTCACCCGACCTTTTGAAGTCTATAATAAGAGCAGTTAGGTCTGGGGAGGGGGAAGGGAGGTGGTGCCTTTCCAAAGGGTTCAGAGCAAACCTGAGAATAGCCCCCTGTGAGCCCCCGCCCTGATGCAGGCATTAAAACTCCTGAGCTGCTAATTATGCTTTTCCCCTGGAGAATCTGGAGGTAACCCAAACTGCTTTCGAAGGCAAACAGCAGAGACTGGCGAGGGGGAGCAGAGGAGGTTGTTGTGGCCATAAATCCTGGCAAATTCTCATTACTTGGGGGTATTATGGAAGGGAAGAGGATTAGGCTGCAGTTAAAGTAGTGCTGCTGGAGCTGGGTACCAGGGTCTTACCCCATTACAAAGCCCTGTGTGGTCAGTGGGGCTGTGCATGCAACGTCTGCAGGATCGGGACCATCCTGTGGGTAGTGACAATGTCCCAGTGTCTCTGCCCATCTCCTGTGTAACCCATCTCCTAGGAGATCCAGTTTTCCATGGTTTGGAGCTCAACGTGTTTACCTCCAGCCTGTGCCCTCCTGAGTCCTTATGACTCCCCAAGGAGGGTACGTGAGCAGAACAGTGCCTTCAGTGGGAATATAGAGTTGCTCAAGGAAGTCAATTATTCCTGGTGTTTCTTTTGTCGAATGATGTGAATCTGCAGAAGGGAATCTTTGGGCAGAAGAAATCACTAGTTCCCTTCGTGCATGGCAAGAGCATCCCTCTTGCTTCCTGGAAGTGAGGAGACTCATAGCATGCTCTTTCTGCTGCAGCACCATCTGTTGCAGAGATGTGAAGAACCCTGCTCAGACTCCCCCAAGCTCCAGCCTGCTGCCAGGTACATCTCCACTGGGAGACAGAGAAGCTTCCCATTGCTGCCCCAGGGGAGCATTGGAAACCTCATGGGGTTGTTTCCCCACTGTTGAGCAGCTGTGTCCAGCCACCACATAAGAAAATCCCACTCCAAGCTTCCGGATGCTTTCCTTGCACAAACCCATGCAGATTGTGGGTGCCAACACAGCAGCTTCAGCAAGATTCTGCTGTGATCTTCAGTCTTTAAGCACAGCATCCCGATGGGAAGCTGGCTATTTGTGTATTTATATCTCTCTGAGGTCTCCTTTTGTGCTGGAAGTTTCAAGGAGCCAGGCTGATCCGTTCTGACATCGCCCCTTGGAAAAGGGCTCCCTCCTGCAGCCCGTGCCTTTTATGGGAAAATATCAAATCCAATTGTTTTGACTTGTGTGTTTATGTGGTGGTTTGTGTGTGCGTGCTCACGTGTGCACCTCTGGGCTCTTGAGTGTTGCCCTGTGTTGTTAGCATTGCAATTCTGCTTTCATGGTGTTGTATTGTAAGGTTGAGTACCACATACCAGCACCTTTTGACATTATTTAAACACTGTGCACTGTCTGAAGTGGTCTGTTTGGGAAACCTCTTGTGGGGAGAAATTCCCAAGTGTTGGCATGTTCCAGCTCCAAGTAAAACAAGTGAGGAAACTTGGATTTCCCACCTGGGGAAAGCTCTGTGTCTTGATCCCATTGGCACCGCGTTAGTAAGTGGAAGGCAAGGAGATGTGATGGTCCAGAATTGGTGTGCAGAGAGCCTGAGGAGGGGGCTGGCTCAGCTGAGACCCCCCCCAAAAACACACTCCTGGATCAGCGATCCCAGTGCTGATGTGCTCTGAGTCCCTGTAATGTGCCAGCTGGAGGTGGTGCTTTCCCCATTCTGCATCTGGACTTTGCTGGCTCTGGAGTCATTCTTCCATCTGGAAATTTGCTTCTTAAATCCCTTTGGTCTCAAGCATTGCTGGACTCCGGGCTGTGCCTTGATAAGTTTTGCTTTAAGCCTCCATATAAAGGTGCTTGGGAGGAGCCTGGGTCTCCTGATGCAGGCTTTTCCCTGCTCCTGCTTGGCCTGTGCCCATGGCAGGGATCTCAGCCCTGGATGGGGTGAGCACAGGGTTACTCTGTGTGCCATTAGTATTGTGCCCTTAACCCTCTGTGACTTGCATAGGTAAAAGTGGTGATGGCAGGAGGAGGCTGTATGATGTGCCAAAGCCAGAAGCTGGGGAGATCTCTCTCCTCTGGGACACAAGCACTGTCAGTGGCCTCAGCTGTGGTGTTCTCACTTTCCAAAATGATGCTGTTAGGAGGTGTTCCAACTATGGCAGGGGGCTGGAACTGGATGATCTTAAGGCCCTTTCCAACTCAAACCATTCTATGAATTTATAGCTGTCCCCTTAGGTCTGACAGATGGTCCCTAAGTTAGTGCAGGGCTGTGGTAGCACTCTTAGAGTGGAGGATGCTCCACTCTAGCAATGGGGAAACAGGCAGAAAAGCACCTAGAGCCTTCGGCAGAGCAAGGCTTAACACATGGGACCTCTTGGCATCTAGTTCCAAGCTGTTGTTATTCTCTCTAACAGTGGTAGGAAGGGAGGCTGTTTGGTACAGGCATCAGCAGTGGGTGTTTGATGTGTACTGAGCTTCCCTTGCTATCAGCTGCATCCCCCCCCGGTGCTGCTCTGCTCCTCTGAAGGTCATGGAAAGTTCCCCTGACTCCTCTCACAAGGATGGAGGTGCTAATCCCAGTGCCTGGGCTGGCTTCCAGCTCAGGTAATTCTAGTCTCTGCCCCTAAAAATTAACTGCAGTTTCAACTGGCTCCAGTCGCCTTTGTTCCCCATCCATGGACCTGCTGAGCACCGTGCTGCTGGCAGAGACCCACCATGCGGCTTGGGGCAGTTGGTTTTTAATGCCTGGGAAGTGGTGTCTCTTCTGGTCTGCACGATGGTTTGGGCTTCTCTCTGTGCAAAAGCTGCATGTCACAGCCAGGGGCAAAGCTCATGTGCAGTAATCCTGCCCTCTTGCACTGCTGAGCAGTGCTGTGTCTGCAAGTCCACTTGGTTGCATCTCTTATCTCCTTGGATGCTCACTGTCCATGCTGCGTTTGCTCCTCCTCTGCACTCGTGTGCTGTATTATCCAGTGGCCATGCACTGTAAAAGGAGCTCATGGGCTCTGCTGAAGATTTCATGGGGTGGTTGAGAAGGCAGCAGCCATCCCTCTCATGTCTTCACCTGTACTATCAGCAACAAGTTGGAAAGCAGCAGAAATAGGGACTTTTTCAAACAGTGTGAGATTCAGTTGTGAAACTGGCTGCCATGGGAGGTTTTTGGCTAAAGGACTCTAAAAGGGCTCTAGAAGTGCTTAGCAAAGAAGGATGCACCAGGAACTGTTAAGCATGAGGGACCTGTTGAGGGGGTTCCCAAGCCTTGGCTGGGGGGACCAGGGGTTTGCTCCTGCTGCTGGCACAGGAATGAGCCCATGGGTCAGGAGGGTGATGGGTTATCTTCCCTAACTGTTACTGGGATAATGTCATTGGTGTTATTTGGTTAGAAATGTACTTCCTGGAAGGGGATGACTTTTCCAGTTGGCAGCGAATGGCCAGTGGTGGATGGTGAAGAAGGGAGCACTGCAGTTTGCACTCATGGTCTGGGTAATTTCAGTATAAGTGACCATCAAACACTTCCACCCCATCAGCTCTTGTGCTGAAGATGTGTGTGTGTAACTGGTTTAGTCCATGCCAGATGCAAAGGAAAAAGGAAAGACACTTCTTACCAGTTCCAGGCCACAGAGAGCTGGGTAAGCACAGCTGGACTTCCTAGAGCATCCCTTGAGGGTTATGTGCTTCTGTGGTACCTGGGGCTGCTCCCTGTGTGCAGTGTCAGGAGGCAGGGGCTGGCAGTGACCCGGCCCCATGGGCTGGGCTGCTGCAGCCCCACAGGAGCTGATGTGTGCTTTGCAACGTGGAGTGGTTTAAGGTCAGGCTGCAGCCCTGGCTTCTCATTTCTGCTCATCTACTGGAGGGTTTTGCTGCCCGGATGGAGGGTGTGAGTCCTGCTCCTCTGCCCTGTGCGAACCTGCCTGGGTTGAAAGGGCTGCTGGAGGTTTCTGAGCAAACACATACAATTACAGCCCATCCATGGGTGTGAGTGACTGGAGGGTGATGTGTGCCCCAGGAGAGATGCAGGGAGGATGGCAGCACTGTCTGGTCCTGCGTTCTGGGGCAGGAGGTCATTGCAAAGTGGGAAGCGTCTTGGGAAGTGGGAATGGGGCAGGGTGGAGATTGGAACATGGAGCTGGGGCTGCTGGTTGGAAAAGCTGCTGCCAGCACTTGCCTTCCCAAGGAGAGAGAAATGCCAGATTGCCAGGAGCACCCTCGCCATTTCAAAGAGATGAAGGTACAAATGTCTGGACATTAAATGCCTTGCACCAAACACCAAGTTGTTTCTTGTCCAGGTGCTTCTCGTTTGAAGTGGCCAGTTCTCACCTCGCTGTTCCCAAGTGTAGCAGGTCTGGCTGGGGCTGGACCTTCCTTAGGGCAGGAGATGGGATTTTGTTGTACTCCTGTGGTGAGAGCTGAGCTCCAGGGGCTCAGCCTGGCTGGGTGGTGGTGAGCAAGGGCCTCTTCTGTCCTGTGCCTCAGTTTCCCCATCTGTGAAATGGGGTTGTGCTGATGAGCTCACTCTCAAAATATTAAGGTCATTGCTAAGGGTGCATCTGGGGGTGCTGGGACTTGGCTTTCCTGCAGTTGGTGATGACCTCCGGGTCATCACCAGCTCCAGCATCACCCTCGCTGGGTTGCGTTTGCTCTGACCACAGGCGGATGCAGAGGGCGTACAGAGGATAGGACACAGAATCACATCAGGACTCAGTGTCTCCCTATGCACTGGGATGTGATCCCCGCTCAGCCCCAGAGCTGCCTTCATAGCGAGTCGTGATGCCGCTCCGCCTGCTCCTGCCTCAGCCGCCCTCCCTCCCAGCAGCAGTAAATCCTTTGGAAGAGCCTCAGGAAGAAAGCCTTCAGCAGGACACGCAAGCGGTTATCCCGGGAGCCTCCGAAGGGGCCGGAGCAGGGGAAGGACCTCACAGCCTGACCCAGATGCTGTGCACAGCCTTTAATTGAGTTTGACTGTCTCCAGTGCCTCGGGGTCAGGGATAGCCCCAGGCATAGAAGCCCAATGAGGTGCTGGGGGTGCTTCTTTTGGCACTTGTCAGGTTGAGCTCTGCCCTGCCTGTGTGGGGGTTTGGGTCCTCTGTCACGTCGTGGGGACCTGCTGCCTCCATGGCACGATGCAGCGGGGTCAGTGAGCTGTGGGATTCAGGGGGGCTGCGCACTGGAGGTTTACAGCTTTATCTGCTCCCTGCTTCCTAATTGCAGTTGAGTTGTTTGGCCGAGTGACAGCAAACTGCTGGCTCGCAGCTGGTGCCTGGATGTGTCCCTGGTTTTGGTGCTCCCATCCCTGCAGCCTGGCTATTCAGGGGGTTTAGGGCAGTGGAATCCAGCGTTCATTGTCCTCCTATCCAGCCTGCCCCAAAAGTAGGAAGAAATCAGTGCTTCTCTGTCACTGCCCGCCTCTGCCAGGCTGTGCTTTCTCTACTCTCACCCCAGAGCAATGCCCCACCAGTCAATTTGGTCATTATGGAGCAAGCCCTGCTCTCACTTGGAAGCTGCCTGGGTTCTGTCTCATGATAGCCCTGGGGAGGTGGATGGGAAAGGCATCAGGGTGGTGACTGCAGAGGTGAGGAAGGAATTTGGGTGTGTTTCCTCTGGAGTAAATCTGGCTTGAAATTATGGGCGACTCCAGGTTTTATTGAAGCCCTGAAAGCAGTGCTTGGGTTTATTGGCCAAATCAAGCAGCACTGTAAAAGCTGGTTTAAACCCACGCCCAGATGAAGGAGCTGAAACCTGGGTGACCTGCAGAGCCAAACTCAACCCTGGCTGCTCCCAGAGGCTCTCTTGGCTGTCACCCCCATGGGACATCCACAGGTGAATGGGGTGGAGGAGACCACCCCCAGATTGGACCCTATGGGGTGTTTCAGGATGGAGAATGCATCCTCCTCCTCTCTTTTCCTGGGAGCTTCTGCTGAATAGCCCATAGTCAGCCCAGTGTGGGTACCCTGCTGCAGTCTGGCCTCTGCTCATGGTCACTTTGGTTGCTGGGAGCCAGCTCTTCCTGGAGCCTCCCCTTTTCCTTACACATCCTCAGTACAAAGCCAGATTTATCAGACTGGTGAGTTTTTACCCGCAGCTGATAGTGCTCGTATGAGAGTTGGTCTGATTGGGCTGTACTCTTGGCTTCTGGGGTTGTCCAGCATCCCTGGATCCTCAGGTGTCTCTGCCCAGTGTGGGGAATGCATTTAGGAGTTGTTGGCTTCCCAAAGATGCATCAGCAAAGGGGTTCTGAGGAGCTGCATCTTGGCTGCTCTCTGAAGCCAGGCATTAAATGCATGGCATAGCCTGGGAAAGGGCTTAGAATGCAAGTGCATCACACTGAAAGCCATCCTCCCTGTACTGTCCTTAACAAGGGAGCTCTTATCTTACCCGTGTACTTAAGAGCAGAGCCCTGAGATGCTCCTGCCCTGACTAACTTTGCCCAGCCCACTCCAAGCCCTCAGGTCCCCTGATCCATAAATGGATTCCAACAGGATCCTGGGGGTGAGGAGAAGGGAGAGACGCGGGTGCTCTCCTTCCCTCCTGTCCTATAGGCACCCTTGGCAGACCATCGGCAGGCAGAGCTGCAGCCAGGAGGCACATCCCTTTCTGGAGGCTGTGGGCCATGGGGCTCCAGGAGGAAAGAGTCAGGAAGGAGCTTTAAGGAATGATTAACGGCCTCAGCCACAACAGAGCCATGGGTCAAAGAGGTCCAATTATTCCCAGTGATGTTCTTACTGGAGGGGGAGATAATCCAACAGGGCCAATACAGGTCCATCTGGACCTCAGGCTTTGGAGTGAAGCGAGGACAGGAACAATTGGGACAACTCTTGAGCCCTGTTCATGCTCTCTCTCTGCAGAAGGACTTTCAGACACAAGCCTGTGGGTCACCCTGACATTGCTGACTCAGTCATGGTCTCCCCCCTCAGCACAGATTTCCAGGAATGCCGTCCTTAATGTCTCCCGCTAGGCAAATCATAGCCATCATATGTTTAGGGTAAAAATTGGATTTGCCTTGTAATCTAATCAATGTTAAATAACAGTAATTCTAACTCCAAGGCTCTGTGTTTAAAGTGCTGTTGGTCTCCGGGGATCATTGGAGTTATTTAATCTAATGAAATCACCATTACTGTCTCATGAGGGTGCACCACGGGGGTGGCTTTGCAGGGAAGGAAAGCAATGGTTAAATAATTGGCAGTCAGGTCCAAATAGTGGTGGTAAATGAGCAGAGTGCAGTTGAAGGTTTCACTTAGTGAGAACCCAGAACTCTCTGTCTGCATCTTTCAGATGGTGACTGTTATTGCTTGGTGGTGGTGTACATGTGCCCAGGTTCCTTCTGTTGCCTCCCTGCGCAGGCTGGACCACACTGGTGCCACCTTTTCCCAGCGCAAGCAGGAGTTATGTTGTTAAACACATCTCATTACTCCATCCTGCATCACAACTTGCTCTGCTACTTCCAGAGTTGCTCCCTGCAAGGGTCCGGGCTGTGTTGTGTGCTGGTTTTAAGCTGTTTTCCCCCAAACCTGCCGTACTTTCTTTATTCTTATTAAGCATTTTTTGCCTTATCCCCTTTTTAGAGGGAGACAGGACCAGCTCCAGTGCATCTTTCCCTTGCTGGCTTCACACTAATCTCTGAACCACAGTCAATTCGCTCATTACAGAGCAAGATGAGCTCTATTGAGCCGCTTGCTTTCCTATGCGCTGAACTTACTGTATTCAGACACATCGGGAGTTCTATGAGCAGCAGGCAGGGAGGGACTCTGCTGCTGTCAAACACTAGCACGGCTGTATCCTGTGTAACGGGGGAGTGTTCCCTCCCTGGAGTGTGTGCTCTACTTTCCCATTATTATTTCTTTAATAAGACTGATACTTACTGCACATCGCTCATTTGCTGCTAAAATTGGAGCCATTAGAGCAATAAGTGGCAATTACCTTCTGAACAGTGTGGCATGTGAAGGCAGCGAGGAGGAGGTTGGAGCCTGCCTTTTGGGAGCAAACACCCTGGAGCAGCAGCATAATGCTGGAGTGGCTTTGTAGGGACAGTTGGGATGGTGCATCTTCCGGAGGCAGGATTGCACCCACGGGTGCTGGGAGAGGATGCATCTGGCTTGACGTCAGTACGTGATGGGGATGAGGAGGGGTTGTGGCGCTGCTGTTATCTTGGGACAAGTTATCCATGCTTTGGGCGGCCTGTCCCCAAGGAGCAGCTTCTCCCCTGAAAAACAATCCCCATGTTGAAAAAAGATAAAAAAGGAACATGTCTGGTAATTTAATCATATTAAATAGTTCTAAAATCACCTTTGGGCTGCACAGCAGCGTGCCAGAGGCCTCTGGAGGAGCACATGCAGTAGGACCAGTGAAGGTTAGGGTTAGATCTCTGGAGGAGGGAGGGCGAGATGTGCCAGCAGGTCTGAGAGCCCCATCCACAGCAATGCAGGGACTCTTGTCCCCATAGTGACAGCACTATGTCCTTAACACCAGTGTGGATGAGCCATGGCACAGGTCCCAGGCCATGTGTGGGAGCACAGGCAGTGCCCTGTGTGCTGGCGAGGGGATCTGGGAGCTGCTGTTGGTGAGGCCAGTCCCTGTGGGCAGCTCCTCAGCGACAGCCGGGATGTCTGTGTTCATTATGCACATCCTTTTCATGCTGCCTTCATTATTCGCGTGCTATCTACTGTCATTAAGATATCAAGTTCATTTAGGTACATCCACATTGGCAGTTTAATTATGTCTGGGTACTACTCTGTATTTTATTCATGGACTATCTGGGGGCGGTTGTCAAACACAAGACCAGGAGATAAAGGTTCGGTGGCTGCAGAATGCTAATGTCCTGCTGGTTCCCTTTTGACAAATACACATGCCAGTTATTACCAAACTGATTATTTCAGTCATTAACACCACATACATCAGCTCCCTTCACCGCGTATTATTGTATACATTCATCTTTTCATAAACAATTACCTGGCAAGGTTGGGAAAGGCAAGTACTGGGGAATTAATGCTCTGATGGGAAGTTCCTGGTGTGGCTTAGTAGCAAGGTGCTAAGGTGGGGGGTTGGTGTGTGGAATGCCCCGTTAGCGTGATGGCTTCATTAATCAAATTAGGGACAATAGCACGTCACATGTGTGCTGTGTTTCCCAACAATACCGAACCCGTTTACATTGTGCCGGGGGCTCAGCGGATGGGGCTCCCTGTTCAGTTTGTGTGGATGGAGGAGATGAAATGAAAGCCAGGCATCCCTGCAGGAAGGCTTGGGAAGCATTCACTGCGGCCAGACCATGGTGTGCATTTCTCATCTGCCCCTTTTTTTTTTACTATTATTATTATCCTTATTGTCGTGAGGAACATTTGCATGAGAACAGGTTCTTTGTTTATTGTTTGTGCCTTTTTTCCGGCTTCCTCATGTTGCTTTGCTGGAGCTGTAAACCCTCCACGATAGCATTAGCAGTGGTGGTGGGAATGATTAAGACACTACGAGCATGCAACCATCTGGAGAACAAAACCCCCTGGGTCTTCTTTTTTAACTGTAAAAGGCTGATGATGGAGGAAATAAAACATACAGGGAGACACAACAGTGAGGAATAACCAAACTCATAAGTGATTCCTGCAGTTTTTTTGGAGAACGTTGTGAATCCCATTGGAGAGGATTCATGATGCCACTTGCCCAGCTGGAGGTTGCTCTCACAGTCTGGACCTGCCGTAAGTAGCATCTTCCAGCACATTATGACCAGCATTAACCCCTGTGGAAGCAATCAGAGCTGGAGCTGATCTCAGCGATTCCCCTTGAACCCATGTGGTTTCCGTGTGTTGGTGGTGCCTTATTTATTTCTCTAAGTACATTGTACCCTCAACTGTTTCCACCACGGAGCAGGAGCAGCTGCAGGAGGCCACCAACACAGCCAGAATCAATTCAGCTTCTCCCTGAAGCAGACACGCTCGGAAAGTAATGCTTCAGGGGTCACACTTCTGCACTTCTCCAGCGCAGGATTTGCAGGCTGAATAAAGGATCCAAGTGAGGTTTAAGTGCCTAACTCCCTTAGGCCCCTTTGCAAAAAGCCCCACTGGAATAACTAAGAAGCTTTCGCTGTGCTTTGCAGCAGCATTAGTTCTCCTTGCTATCTCCATGAGTCGCTTTGATCACACTTCAAAATCTTCATCTCCAGGGGTCCTGTCTGGGCTTTCCAATGTGGTTTAAGAGCAGACGTCTCGGTGCTTTTTAGGAGACCTGGTCTCCCAGGACACAGAATCACTTTTCAAAGCCTTGCCATGGTCCCTGTATCGGAATGGAAAGATCATCCTATGCTGAGGGCCCTGCAAGGTGTCCAATGTCCCAGCCATGGGGTGATGCCCAACTGTTGCAGTGGGCCTTGGTGCCAGTGAGGATTTGAAAACCCTGCTGCTGTTGGAGTATCAATTTGGGCTTAGCAAGTTTCTCCTCTGTCTTATTCAGTGAAGGAGGGAGCACACTCAGGGTTTTCTTCTCTTTGTGGATGCTGAGAAAGGAAGAGGGAAGGAGAGTGGGTTTTGCTAAGCAGAGCATCCCTGGATAATGAGAGGCTGGGGGTCATAGAATCGTAGAATAGTTAGTGTTGAAAAGGACCTTAAGATCATCCAGTTCCAACCCCCTGCCATGGGCAGGGACACCTCACACTAAACCATGTCACACAAGACTCTGTCCAACCTGGGCTCTTCAAGGAGATGATCTGAAACCCCCATCCCATGTGAGTTTGGTGCTGAGTGAGAAAGATGAGGGTTTACTGGCCCGGACCCAAGTGTCTCAGGTTGACTTATGGAGCTGAGGTCACTAATTGTTTTGTTTTTTTTCCATCCATTCATATTCTGGAGAGCACTTTTCTCTCTTTTCCTTCTTACATTAATTATCTGGGTTCACTCTTAGAGACCTTGATGTCACGCTAATGCCCAAGCAACAGTCTCTTCAGTGCATTGACATGAAGCTGAGCATGGTACAGAGCAATGAAGGAGCTGGACCTGAGCTAGATATGCACAATTTACTCATGAAATTTAGATCTGCTATCAACTAAAATGTCCTGAAATGCATCAGATGACTCTGACACCAGGTTAGACAGTGATTCATTCCCTGGGAGGAGGTGGAATAGCTGAGCACAGAAAAGAGCTCTTGATGTGCCAACACTGTGAGCTGTGGCTAAAAGCCCTTCTTAGCTTGCAGGGCTGGAGGAGGCTGGGGTTTGATTGCTCAGCAAGGTTCCTTCAGCATTAGCCCCTGCCTTGCCCAGAACTTGCAAATTAGGATAGGAAGGATCTTTTTAAGCTTTCCATTTTCTGGAGGCTTTTGCCCTCTTTGCACTTGGCTGCTTTGCTCCAGGAATGGAAGCAGGGAGCCCTTCCCTGCCATTAGAGTTTCATTTAGCAAAAGGACAAAGAATTGGCACAGGAAGGATGAAGAACGGCTGCAAGGGTAAACTTGTGTGATTCCATATATTTCAGATCATAGCCAGAGGTCAGGCTTCCTTTCTTGTGATACAGATAGAGGCTATTTTGGCCTGGCAGCACGAGGAAATGGGTAGTGATATATAAAGAAGTCACTTCTCAGCATAATTTAAGAAACAACCTCTGTTCTCCAAGCGGGGTGCTTTGAGGTGGCTGGCTCTTTCGTAAAGCTCTTCACGCACACATACACACACAGATACACACGCAGCATCTCCAGCAGTATAGGGCATGTCACCGTATTTCCCAGAACTTAATAATCTCTGTTGAATTGCTTAGGACTCCACAACAATATCTTGGATCCTTTTGTCTCTGCAGAGAAGGGAGAAAGCCCATCTCCTCACTCCCAACAAACCCTGCAGGCAGGCGGTCCATTAACCTGCCGCGATACAAGAGTGTTCCTGTGCCCTGGGTGCATCTTATTCTGCTGCATCCGCTGCCCATTTCCAGTATCATTTCCCTGTTTCCATCTTCAGCTGCTTTAATTCATCTACTTTACTTCCTGCACTGTCTGCATCCTGATTTTTCGTCTCTGAGATAGAGTGGGATTTCTCCCCAGGAGGAAAAGAGGGATGGAGGAACACCTTTTTTTTTCCCGAATCACCTTTATTCAGTGGTTTTACGTGTCCTTCCCTTTTCCAGACAATATTTTGTCCCCTCTCTCCAGCTTCATTTCTCATCCTTGCTCCTCTCCCATCCTTTTCCCCTTCTTCCATGGGAAGAACGCGCTCATTGCAGTGAGTGTGTGTGGCTGACGGTGCGCCTGTGTTTGTGCCTAAGAAAAATGAGGCAGACATGGAAAACAAGCAAATCACATTATATATTGCAGGCAATAATGTAGCTCCCAGAGGACAGAGATAATATAGTGAGAGACAAAGGAACAATAGACTTTGCTGGCCTGAGCTCTCACTTGATTGTGGCTCTTCTGGAATTATTCTTGACTTTCTCAGCATGAGTGGAGCATTGGGCCTCGGAGCTGATAAGAGATCAGGATGTGATCCAGGGGCTGTGGCTGGGATGAGCATCATTTTGAACAGGAGCCCTTGCTCCTGCCGTGTTCTTAGACGGAGTCTCTTGCTCTTCACAGGAGCCCCACAGCACGAGGGATGGGGAATATTTTAAAGCTGGCTCTGATTTCTGTGGTTTGGGAAAACACACTGTTGTCTGAGGGACTTTGTGTGGAGAACTGTGTTGATTTGTGTTCCCATTCAGTGGTGGGTGCTGTGGGGCAGGTGTGCCATTAGCAGCAGGGGAGGGAGCAGTGGAAATTCCCTGAGTTTTGGATGCAGAAAGAGGTACCAGAATAAAACCTTTGGCATTAACCGTGGAGAGGACCTCTCCCATATCACATCTGGGGCTTGGGGTGCTTGAAGGACATAACGGGGATGGTCATCCTCAGACTTCCGCGGGGGGGACACAAGGGGGGCACAAGGCCAGGATAAGGCAGGGGCTGTTGGGGTCTATTACGGGATGGCTTTGCTCACCAGCCTGGGTGGTGAGGAGCCTTCCAAACCAAAGCACTGCTGCCTATTGGGGAAAATCCTGCCTGGGATGCTCTCCTGGGGCTTCCCAAAGTTCCCTCTACAGAGGCAGACGATACTTTGAGATGTGCTTCAGACTTTCCTTCTTCTTTCCTGTTCATTTCCTTCTTTTCTTCCTTTCTCCCTTATTTTTCCTTCTTTCCTTCTCCTTCCCTCTCTCTTCTCTTTCTTCATCCTTTTTTTTCTGTTCATCTTTTTCTTCTTTCTTTTCCTTTCTCTCTGTCTTCTCTTTATTTCTCTCTTCTGCTTTTTCCTTCCATCTGTCTGACTTTCCACCTTTCTTAGACCTCAGCAAATTCCAGGAAGGCATCAGTTGTCTTTAACACCCAAAGGAAAAATCGAAGGGAAGGGTTCAATTACTTGCATGAAAAATGAGTCTTCTAACCAAGGTCTATCCATTTGCTAGTTGTGCTTGTTTTAAAACTGAATTATAGAGACGGCACATTTTTCTGGAGACAAATGCATTAATTTCTCTCAAAACAGACAAGAGGGAAGCAGAGGGAAAATAAGATAATAAGAGTTTCCACAGTGATTTATATGCCTTTGTGAAAAATAATGGGGGCCGACGGCAGCGTGCACCAGCAGCCCGTGGGGGAAGGGGCAGGGGGTGGCAGGGATGACTGCAAGGAAAACTGCCAGAAGTCCAACTATGATTGTTGGTTTTAGATGATATAAGATCACTTTATGTCTCTGACTGGCTTGAAAAATCTCTGTCTCTCTCTCTTTATACACACATAAAATATATACCATATGATGCACTTAAAATCAGTGCAGGCTATACTGTTTATACAGGAAAGGATTGTGTTTCTCCCCGACCTCTCCCCAGCCCTCCTCTTCTGCCGAAGGATAAACTGGGACCTTTAGAAAACAAAGTGGTGGCTACAATTTTTAACAGATTTGCTCTTGCATATATTTATATAGGGCAGGAGAGCCCTTCCCTAGGGCTTGCCTGTGCTCTTGAGCAAAAACCAAAGGGGGGCGGTGAGTTTATTTTTCTTTATCTGTTCACTTCGGCTTGATTTATATGCTAAAAGAGATATTTTTATTATAGTGCATAGTAAATTGGGTTTCTTTATGGCTCATGAGAGCTGTTTTCCAAAATTGGACTATTTCTATAGTACGCTGATTGCGATGTATTTCCGATCTTAATGTTTAAATCAAATCAAATACACCCAGTTGTATTTGTTTTTAAGCTTTTTTGAAATGGGATGAAATGGGCAACTTCTTCGCGAGAAGATGTGTCACTCAGGAAATCATCCCAGTTTAGCAAATAAAGGCTTTCGATGGGAACTGGAGATTCTGGAAAGTTTTGAAGCCTTTTTGTGGTGGTATAATCCATGAGAAGCATGTCCAGAGGCCAAAGGCCACCGGAACTTTAGTACCTATGCTGAAGTTTCTCTCCAGTTACTTATAGGAATGATTCAGTGAACTTATTCCCTGTTGGTTTTCCGAGTCGAAAATCCTGAGGCGTTCAGATGGATCTTGGAGCAGAGGGAGGCTGGAAGTGATGCTTTAAGGCAAAACCTAAATCAGTTCCAGGGCCGATGGTTAATTGTGTGCTTCCATTTATTTGCCTAATGCAGATCATGTCCAGTTTGCCCGTGGCGTTGGGGAAACTGGGTTCCTCTTTGTTTTGCTAGAAACTGGGCCGAGATCTCATTGCATCTTCTGCAGCTCCCCGCTGCAGCTTTCTGGTCTTCAGCGGAGGACCTTTGTATCTCCAGGGCTGGTGGAGAGGAGAAGCATCAGCTCCCACAGAGAATGGGATGGGGATAAGCTGCCAACACTGTTGGTTGCAGCGTTCAACTTCCCATCTTCATGGCTCCAGGGCAGTGAAGATGCTTTAGTGGTTGGCAGCAGCCCCTTCTCCCATCCCAAAACCACACACTGGTCAGTGTCTGTGGGTTTGGGCACCTCGATCCTCTCCAGACTTAGACCAGAAGGATGTTTCGGAGGGTTCCCAACTTCCCAAATGGGCCTAATTGAAGCCTTAAAGAGATTTTTCACAGATTCATGGCTTTTCAAAGGAGAAATTTACATATTAATAAGAAGCTGTTCAGACTGATTGGCTTAATGTGTTTGGGGTAAGTATAATTAAATGTCAAGGGGAATATATCATGAAGTAATGAAGCTGAAGCTAATTTATCAAAAAATGAATCCTAAAGAGGGAGCCATTTCCAATAACAAACAGTTCTTTAACCTTCCTCTTTAGGATGATTTGCTTAGTCAGGGTTGAAATGTGCAGTCTTGAAGATCCTCACATGAGAGAGACATGAGATGGTTATTGGTCAAAATTGACCCCAAGACTGAGCCCATCAGGAGGGTTCACTTGGGCCCAGGTCAAGGAAGTGCGGCTCTGGTCCCTCCAAGACAGCATTTGGAATGATGTTTGGGTGGTTGCACATGTGTAACACTTCAGGGGTGCCCTTAGGGAAGAAGAACCGGGTTGAGGTTTAATTATATCAGATGCTGGGTCCCTTAAGCCCTTTTTATCTCCATCCCTCAGTCTTTTCTCTTTACTGTGTAAGCTTTTCAGAGCATGTACCATGTCTTGTTCTGTCACATACGAGCTGGGGATAAAGATCAGCCTATACAGGCTGCTTGTTTAATAAGAATAAAAAATGCACTGCACATTCAGAACGGTGATGCAGGTCCCACAGCTGGGTATTTTAACGTAGAACTGAGGAGGATGAGGTCCAGGTTGAAGTCTGTGCTGGTTGCTATGAGGGCTGTGACTCCTCCTCATCCTTCTGTGTGATGGAAGGGGATTGTGAGCTCCCTGTGCAGAGGGCAAACAAGGCATGCACTCCCCAGCAAACCCCTGCTTTGGGTTCATGGGTTTCATTCCCAGCCATGCGCTGACTGTCCTCTGTCAGCACTCCATCAGTGACTTGCTCCCATGCACGGTGGGAGTGAGAGCTCTTGATTTGTGCTTTGTGCACTTGCAAAGGAGAAAAGGAGGGTGCAGAGCTGTGAAAGGATAATGCCCATTGTCTCAGCTGGAAATCCTCTTTGGCATAATATGGGATAGAGGGGAATCAGCAGGTTGCAGAATAAGAGAGGCATCTGTAGAAGAGAGCAGAAGTAGTGTCTATTTTCATTAAGAGGCATCACAGTTACATTAAAAAAACAGCGCCAAAGAGCCAACAGAACCAGCCAGCAGAAGTCTGAATTTACCCAAGCAAATCCATCCGGGAAATGAGGAATCACTTGTCATTTGGGAATTGCATTGGAAATATGATGAACTCGCTGTGGGCTTGATTTGTTCCCTCGCAAGAATTAGCTGGGGCTGCAGGGATTTGGCAAACAGCTTATGCTTGGAGGCCCGACCAAGCAGGGGGTTAAGTTCTTGCCGGGGAAGGTGCCTGGTGCTGGAGTGACCACTGAGGTGTAAAAATAGGGGGGTCAAAAATGCATGTGGCCACTGCTGGAGGTGATGAGCACAGGGTCCAGGTCTGATGAAAGGCAGTGTCTGTGCTCCCCAGGGCATGGCACACCCGAAAACTGCACTCACTAAAGCTGCTGGGGTGCCCTTATGGGAGCTCTAGGGCTGGGATAAAGAGCAGGCTCATGGCCAGGCTGAGGGGGAAGTACTGCAAGACTGCTCAGCAGCAGAGGTGGCTGGCGAACCCACCTCAGCCCCAGCAGAGAAAGTAGATGGTGCCTGGTGGTGTCTCAAAGGATGGAGACGTGGTAAAAGGAGGCTATGGCCAAGAGCTCTGGAGCAGTTCATCTGCTTCTGATAGGCAGGCAGCAGGGATTTACCAGCAACACAGGACCCAGCATCCTCCCATATGGGTGCAGAAATGCTCCAGGATGACTTGGCATTTTAGCCATTGGAAAGAAAACAAACAGCTACAAACCTACACTTCCCAAAGGCCCAGCTGGTCTGCCTAGTGGAAGCAGCGGTGCCCCCCGTGATTGCTGCAGCCCCACTGAGTTTCTTGTTCCAGCAAAGAAAATCAATGGCTTGCATGGCTAATGGCATCAGAGAGTTTCTGCCTGTCGATAGCACTTAGGCACTGGCGGTCTCCAGGAGATGCCCAGGTGTTCTTCCCAGCACAGTGGCTTTTCGGGAGCCTGTCAGCAGGGTTCCTGCTCCCAGACTGGTTGCAGGATACCAGGACAGCAGCATCACCTCTTGTCACTAGCATCACCTTCCATTTGAAGCAGGAGACTCAGAGCTCCCAACTTACCTGATGCCCTCAGAGCAGCAGCTCTGCCTGTTGATAATTAATCAGAGCAATTAGGGTGAGGGCTGTAATTAGCTGTGGTTAGTGCAGCGTCCCTTCCTAGGGCAGCTGGTGAGCAAAGACCACTTTGCAGCCCCTCTGCCCCTTTAAATCACCCCCAGGTCCATCACTCTGGCGCAGGGGAAGCCAATGTGAAGTTACACATGTGCCTACTCACAGGGGGGGTCTCTCGAGGGCAGAATGAGCCCCTTATCTTGGGGACACTGCCTCTTCCTGCTGGGTCTCATCAGCGTGTGGTCGGCGGGGCTCAGCTGCGCTGCCCTTGGCCAGGATTGTTCCTGTGCTTCCGGAACAGGTCACATTCCCGAGCTGCAGGAAGCAAGCATCCACCTGCAGTGTTATCAGCAAGGGCCCGTGCAAACAAGCCACTTTCTCCACAGCATTCCTTTGATGGGTTTTCCAGCCCTTGGGAAGGAGGAGGCTTCCTGGCTGCAGCCTCAGGGTGGGGTGACAGCGGTCATTGCCCCCATGAACTGGAGTTTAGTGTCCAAGTGCCTATTTTGGAGGCAGAGACATTAAACCCTCAAAGGAGCAGAGCTGCAGCCAGGGTGCGATTGGGGGGGGGGTCTGCTGGGGGCCACGCAGGAGCCTGGCATAGCCCTTGGGTAGACTCAGTGCCTGTGACAAGATGGGCAGAGCATGGATGTCCAGATGTGTGCAGCTGCCTGCCTCGTCCTTCTGTCTCACCCTGCCCTGGACAGACCCTGCTTTGGGGCTTTGGTTGCTGCAGGGGGTTTGGAAAGGGACAGGGCAACCTGGGGGTCCCTGTGGTCTGCAGTTTAGGTGGAGGTTTGCACCACGGGTGCTGGTGTCAGGCTGTCAGCCACCTCTTAAACTTGAGCAGGAGCTGAACTGGAAGCAGAGGAGGGAGGGACGGGAAGGCAGCTCCACTGATAAGATGCTGCTTGACAGATACAGCGTGGAAACAGATGCTACCGGCTGCAGATGTAATGAGATACATAAATACCAGACTTGCTCAAATAAACGCCAGCATCCGCTGTAAGGACGAGCTCGGGAGCTCCCAGTGCTGCTGACTGAGTGCCAGCAGCAAGCACAGCACGGTTGGATTTGGAGGGATGAGGAGAGGAGAGATGCTCTGTGACAGGAGAGGTGGGAAGATGTGGGGAGGTGGCATGTCAACACTGTGCCATGTTTACCCCCGAGTGATGCCTGTGGCCAGGGCTGTGCTGCAGCACCCAGCAGGGACCACCCCTGCAGCCCGTGCTTTAGGCTGTGCCCTCCACCAAGGCTGGGCTTTGGGGTGCTTTCTGTGTGCCTAAAAGTAACAATGCACCCCATGTGCTTTGAGAACTGCCCGTTCATGCCAGCACTGTTCTCATGTGTGCTTTGATTTCTTACCCCCCCCCCCCGCCGGAGTGTTGGGATAGTAAAAACCCTGTGTCCTGGGAGGGATCCTACTGAGCTGGGCACAGGGAGCACACCGAGGGGTCAGGAGGCTCCTCAGTACATCTCCTGAGAGCAAATAACCCGGGGACCACTGCAGCACAATGGCAGGAATGGGAGAGACCCATGGGTTGTCCTCTCCCAGGGCTATTCCTGCCTCTTAATTCACTCCAACCTCAGCCCAATCCATCCTCTCTGAAACCAGTGGCAACACTGTCCTTTAGCATCAGCTGGATTTGATTTTACATCCAGCAAAACAATGAGTGATTTTCCTTTCTCCTTGCAGACCTCTCTGATCTTTTGCCACTCTCCCTGCAGCTCCCACAGCTTTGCTTGGAGGCTCTTTCTTTACATTTTCACCAGTTTCCTGACATGCATCTTTCCATTTAATGCTTCCACCCAGCATCTAAAGCAAGGCAAAGCAGAGGTTCAGCTAACTCCAGCGTGCCCTCACAGCTCATCAAAGCAAATGCAGAGCTGCCAGGGCCCCTGGGCTGAGACACCGGCCTCACAGGATGGACACACTCATCTCTTTAGGCAGCATATTTTAATCCATGTATGCAAACACCATTGGTTGCATCAAGTTATTGCTTTTACCAGAGCATCTTTCGTTTCAAGTATCTCCTGTACACCGTGTAATGGCAGTCCTGGGAGCATGGGCTCAAGGGTGGTGCACAGATGAGTGCTGTGATTGCAGGTTTTGGTTTTTACTACATATTTCTATTGCAGAATCACTGCTTTAAGTGATTTGGAAGAAAAAGAGGAACACGGTGGGAGGAGAAGCCAACTTGCTGGTGGCTGCAGGGAGCAATGCGCATTGCTCTGGGGGTGCGAGGCTGCATCATCACAGTGCTTGCTGTGCCTCAGTTTCCCCATAGTTTTGTGTTTCTCCCCAGGCCTGCTGCATTCCATGCCTGTCGCCATCTGGCTCCTTCCTGGAGATGGAAATTCTGTCAGCATTGCTATAGAGAAGTGAGAGGTGAAATAAGCCCCCTTGGTTCATTTTCTCTCTCTGCTCTGCTCTCCCAGCCCTCCCATAGCATCCACCATGGTGCCAGTCACTTAATACGTGACACACAGAAGGCAGCACATGAGTGAGGAGCAGAACACGCTGACAAGTGGTTCTGAACCACACCATCACTTCATGGTGCAAAGGCAGGATGAGGGGTGGGTGTTTGCTGGTGGGAGAGGGTCCGATCCTCTCCTGATCCATGTTACATTTCTGGGAGCAGATTTGAGCCTTCCCTGCCGGAAAGGCTCTTCCGTGGGATCCAGGGTCCCACAGCTGATTGCAGAGCTCAATTGTTGGGCTCTCTCAGAAGGAGCAGTGTGTCTTTGATAGAGTTTTTCCTGCGATGACCTCTTCAGTGTCACTTCCTTCAAAACAGCACTTGCCACCGCAAGAGACTTCCTTTCCCACCGCTGCTGCTCCAGATCCCAGCCTTTGGATGCGGAGCAAAACCAGACTGCGGTTAGGTTAAGCTGAGCAGGGCAAAAAGTAACAGAGGGCAGGTTTTTGGTCTCTGAAGCTTGCTCTAAGGTGTTTGTTACCACTTTCATTAATGTGATGTTAATGGATATTACACTAATTAAAGGAGCCTCTGTGTTTCCATCTTGAGCCATGGCTCATTGGATGCTCCCAATATCTGCCTGGGGGTTTTCCTTCTCCACCATTTGTGTATATCGCATTGCTTGACACTGCTCAGGTTGGTAGCAGACAGAAGCAGCAGCTGCAGGCTGCAACCAGGGCCCCACAGCCCTGGCTGTGCAGGGAATGTGTTTTGGGATGCATGGAGGGAAGCAGTGCCCTTCTGCTTCTGCTGTGTGCCATCGCCCTGCTGCAACTTGCAGGCTGTGTAATGGAGCATCCCTGATAGCTGAGGTCAGCAGCACCTTCGGGAATGCCCAGCTCTGTGTAAACAGACTGTGTGAAACCCCAGCTTCACGTTCCTGCTTCATTCCCATCCTTTATCCAGCAGATAGCTCCCGACCCGCCTGCCCCTTTGGGGCTGCAGGCAGGTCAGTGGGAACATGGCCAAAGACAAGGGTAAACATCAGTGTGCTGGAGAAGGGAGCAGCGGCAGCTCCTCCTTCACTGCTTCTGCTGCTGCTGCAGGCGGGTGGGAGAGCACCAAGATGAGCCAGCAGCGTGTGGGAGGGGTCCAGGGACACAAACAGCATCCCCAGGTTGCCACTGCCATGCACATGCCCCAGATGTGGGTTTTCTGCATCTCAGGACTTGGTTGATGGTGTTTTGCACTTTCAGGCTCTTTGCTGGGATCTTTCTTTGTCCTTCACTGTTCATTCACCCTGGGTTGTGTTGCTGCATGCTGCAAATCCCAGTGCTGGTCCAAACCCATTCTCTGCATCCTCCTCCTCAGTTGCATGGCAATTGCCATTTCAGGCAGTGCACACACTGCTGCTACAGGTGAGCTCAAGGTAGACCTGGCCATGTACTCGGGCGGAGAAGGGTGAGCAAGACCCCGCAGCTGAGGCACTGCTTCAACACAGGGCGCTCACCATGGGGTTACACTTCTCCATGGCATCAGCCTTGGCACCCCTTGTTCTGGATGATCATTTCAGTCCATCCAGCCTGGATACCTGGGCTCTGGTGGGGAAGTCAGACTAGGACTGGTGGGGAGAAGGAACTCACATCCTGGGGTTAAGAGGAGACAAATCCTGCCCTTAGCACACAATAGGGGAAGGTTTAACTAGAGGCCAGGGAGCACGTGGGGCTGATTACTGTAATCACAGCAGCTTTATTTATCGCTCTGGGTTGCAATGGCATGAGGGTTGCTAAAGAGCTGCCCTTATCTGCCGACGTCAGCCTCCCTTCCAGAGAGATCTGGACTAGATTTATGTGGGAAGGGTTTGCAGCAAGTCCATCCACAGCTGCTTTTAATGCCTCACATGCTGCCAAGGAGCCCAGGAGGTCGTGGGCAGGACATGGTTTGGTCCAGCTGGGAGCAAAGCGGCAGATGGGCTTCAAACAGCAAACTTACCTCCAGTGCTCTGGATCCAATGACCTCTATGGGAAACAGCAGCACAAGGCTGCTCCTCCTACATGAAGCAGTCTGTCCCCTCCCCAAAATCTAATGCATGGAACAACCAATGCTTGTTTTCTCACCAAGTGCCAGCTTTCTTTGCTGCTTCAAGTTGGTGGGTCAGCTGAGGCCAACCAGCTGGCTTAACCCATTTCCTGGCCCCTGATGAAGCTGAGGTGGGTACCCAGCATGGGCTTGTTGGCAGATGATACCAGCATCACACAGCATTGCATCTGTTCCTCCAAGCTGTGTTTCCAGAAGCTCAGGGTGCTCAGGCTTGTAAGAGGGGAAACCTGCTTTGTTACTCTGGTTTTGTGACAGAAAGTGATGCTTCTTCCCCAGAGCTGTTAAGAAGAGGGACTCAAGATCAGGCGCTGTCTCTTGGACTCTGATCTCCAGGGCAAGGCTCGAACTCACACCCTGCTTGCCCTGGGAAACTTAAAGGCAAGCTTTTTAAAGGCATCCTTACAGTCCATAAAGAGATACAAAAGTCATAATAAAGGTCGGTTCCCGCACCAGGAGTGGGAGCCTGTTCCTGGGATGTCCTAACGTGCCGGTGTCAAGGACTGGCATCAGCACAGCTCCGTGTGCATCGCTGGTGCTGTATCCCAGTGCTCAGCCCTAGCACAGCATCACCCCCAGCCCATCCCTCCAGCCCCACAGCTGCACCTCTCCCACTGGTGCTGGAGGATTTGTGCAGCAGTTCCATGGGAACACAAATCCGACTGTTCCATTACCAAAGTGAAGGCCTGTGAAGCCCAGTGGGGTGGGGAAGGGGCCACAACCCCTCAGTGAGCAGCAGCCCCATGAACTACCTCCAGGGGCTTTGGCCAGACACGGGAATGACCATTTCAGACACTGCTGCTGGGAAGTATGGATGTGGAAAAGGCCAACTATGAATATGCACACATAGCCGAAACGCTCCCTTTGAGGAAAGTCTTCCTCCCCTATTAAGTAATTAAATAAAGCTCCGAGCTCTACTAAAATTAAAATAACAGAATGCATTTATTCTGGCAGGGCTCGCTGGTGGCTGCTCTTGCCAAAAACATTTTTGTGGTTCTTGTCTTTTCAAGTGGCTTTTTTGCAATAAAATCCAGATGCCATCAGTCTGAGGAGGCCTCCAGGCAACTGTTTGTGCCCATGAAAGATGCCCTTTGTAATTAATTAATCTCCCAAAAGCTGTGGTAGCACATTCCCCGTGGCTCCTGGCATGTCCCTGCCCGCCAGCCCTGGCGGAGGAGCTCCGTGCTCATTCCTGGGTGCTGAAGAAAGCTTTTGTGTTGCAGCTTTGCCACGAAAGGGGTTAATCTCCTCCATGGGAAGACACAGCGGAGATTTCAACACTTATCACAGTGCAAACAGCAGTCAGCTGGAGGGGCTCAGGGACTCTCACATTCCATTGCCTCCAATTTAGTTCATCCACCATGGAGCTGCCCAGTCTGTTTCTGAACCATTTCTACTTTTGGAAGCATCAGGTCATGGCAAATTCCACCACAGAACAGTGTCGGCTCAGCAAAAGTCACCCTCAGTGTCAGCAGTGATTGCCTTTATGTCTTCACATCCTTCAGGATGCACCAGCGTTGTCTCATACCCTTCAGTTCCTTCCTTCTCCAGTCTGAATGTCCCAAATTCATGGAGTTTCCCCCAGAAAGCCTCAGCGAAGATCCATGTCTTTGCTCTGCCTCTCCCTAATGTGGCTGCAAATAGAATTGCTTTAGGACAGGTCAGTCCTCGCTGCCTCATTTGTAACGTAACGACTCAGCCTGGGGTTTGGTTGTTATTGGTGGTTTTTAGCTGTTGTTGGCTTTTCGTTGTTGCTTTTTTTGATAGATGAGTTTAATTTTGCTGGCATATTGCACAGGTTTGCAAACCAGATGTTGCCGCTACAGGACGGTATCAATGAGGCAGGCGCGGAGCCGTTCATCACGCACACGGTGCTGTAACCACAGCGGGGTCAAAGACATGGGGTCAGGGCATGGGGGGATCAGGTCCCTGCTCCTCGGGACTCAGTTGCCATGAGAACTGCTGGTGGCACCGCGGTGAACCCGCAGCCACCTCCCATCCATCTCCCATTCCCCCCCGCCCCGTTGGAAGGAGACTGAACTGCTGAGAGCACGGAAGGAGGGATGAAGGGTTTGTGTATAACCAAATGATGGTGGTGTGGATCAGTGGGGGTGCTGGCTCCTGTCTGGGAGCGATACATAGGGTAGTGGGAATGCAAGGGGATGGGATGTGTGGAGGCAGGCAAGGATTGGAGCTGGGAGCACCCAGGAGTGCTGTGGGTCCTACACCTTCCTGGCTTGCCTTGTTTAGCATGCAGGAGCTCAGGTTATCCCGTGTCCAAATCCTATGGTCCTTTAGCAAATCATACCCAGCGCCTGGCCCTGGAGGGCTCTGAACTATCAAAGAGGCCATGGAGCAGGATGGAACCTGACCTGAGCCCCAAGCCCCTTCCCACTCCCAGCTCGAGAGCTTCCCAAAGTGTAGGATTACTTTGGGTGGAAGAAGGAAATCGCTGAGGTCAGGGGGCTGATACTGCACATTTTTGCATGACATCAGCTTGCTGCCACCTTGAAAACACCAAAAGATAGAGTCCCACATCCTGGCCCTTGAAAATCCCTCGTGCCCTGCAGGAAGGGAGTGTTGTTACTCCAGAAATTCACTGTTACTCCATGGAATTTAAGACAATGCGCAGGAAACCCCAATGTGGGCAGGGAGGAATTTAAAGGGATAGGCCATTGGGATTGCAGACATGCGCCGTGTTCTTACAGTGCCACTGCAAGAAGGGAGGTGGGATCACCCTCAAAAAAACCCTTAGAGGCCTTGAATAGGCAAAAGGGATTTAGCCTTGGGTGATATGGTTTAGTGGGAGGTGTCCCTGCCCATGGCAAGGGGGTTGGAACTGGGTGATCTTAAGGTCTTTTCCAACCCTGACTATTCTATGATTCTATGATTTAGGTCTAATTCGACAGACAGTTAAAGGAAGTGGGGAGTCAGGAGTGTGTTTAGATGCTTTCCTGAATGGGTCTCCAGACAATGCACATAAGGAGGAAGGAAAGCTGGGCTCTGGGCTGGAGGTGTCAGGCTTGGGAGCATCCGCCCTTGGTACCTGGGACATCCCGGAGCACTGCACGCAGCAGCACCCCCCAGGGGCATTCAGCACTGACGTGTCCTTCTCTATCCCTCTCTCAGGGACCTCATGCCCAGGACCCTGGAGGGGCAGATCACCATGGAGAAGACCCCCAGCTACTTCGTCACCAAGGAGG
>JAOEHY010037444.1:56703-76200 GCA_025447955.1 Psilopsiagon aurifrons | reverse complement strand
GTCATTGCAATAAAGTACAATGTAACAAGAACCTTAACCCAAAACCCATTTCCGATAAACGCTAACATAATCAAAAACGGATGCAAGCGAAGTATCGCATGCTGAGCCTCTGAGAACCAGAACAACAACTTTGAGATCATATAAATCAACATTGTGACGAGGACACACTATTCTTTCTTTTCTTTCAGGCAGACATCTGGTCCCTTGGAATTACAGCCATTGAACTAGCAAAGGGAGAGCCTCCAAATTCTGACTTGCATCCTATGAGAGTTCTCTTCCTGATCCCCAAAAATAACCCTCCAACACTTGAGGGTCACCACAGCAAGCCCTTCAAGGAGTTCGTGGAAGCCTGCCTCAACAAGGATCCTAGATTTGTGAGTATTGCTATCTACCTGTGAGTTTGGGTCAAGTATTGCAGAGGTCAAAGATTTATTTAGCAGAAGAACTTTTGGTGCAAGGTTTCTGGAGAGAAAGAAGTACTGAGCTTACAGAATGGACAGGCAAGCCTTACAAGAATTGAAATCAGTGCAGTTGCTTGGTTAGCGTGCAGAGATGGTTACATGTAGCTTGCTTTCCTTTATTTGCTCCAGAGGCCAACAGCTAAAGAATTGCTAAAGCACAAGTTCATCACACGCTACACCAAGAAAACCTCATTCCTAATGGAGCTGATAGATCGGTTCAAGCGCTGGAAATCAGAGGGCCATGGAGAAGATTCCAGTTCTGGCGATTCTGATACGTATGTTCATGCTCTGCATGGAGGGGTGCCCTGCTATACCCTTCATGCCCTGGGGTAGCCTGCAGCAAACAGCTTGGGTTCTTTTCCCCACCTGGGTTGGAGCTCTTATGGTAGCTCAGGGGGAAACATGAGAGCATCTGTTTACAGCAGCAGGTCACTGCTGCCTGAAGAAATAGGCTGTTAACCGGTATTCTGTTCTGGTATTAACCTGTGGCGCTTCTTTGCTTAGTGTATAGAATCAGAAGCACTAACAAGAAACATCTAATTTGTGCATAACTAATAACCAAGGCTCGTTGCCTGTATTTTATGGACATTCAGTTAAGTTTAAAGAGCTACAGGCTTTAGTAACTGCGGCAACAACTGTGGTTGTGTGTTTGTGTATTCATGGGTAGAGCACTTGCTCTGCTGCTGATGTGGAGGATGAGCTTTGGGTGAGGAACGGGCACTTTGTTGCCAACCTGGTGTTGCAGAGCTTCTCTTCACCTGTAGTGACAGCACTCAAGTGAGCAGTGACCCTGAGAGGTTAGCTTGCAACATCTAACCCTAACCCCTATTATTGTGAGTTGTGTTGTCATAAATTCTCCTAAATTTAACTTGCACTTTAAACTGTCTTCAAGCTGGCTAGAGCAGAAAGGTGATTGTGGTGATTTAGAAACATGATGTAGTAGTTAGCTCACGTTTCTGGTGCTCTGTATGGGCTGTAAGGACAGAAGTGGTTTCTTCATAGGATTTTTTTCTGGATCAGGGAAAGGCCTGGAGCCCTGTGGTGTTATGACAGTCAGGTTGAGGGGAAGCTTGTGACTATGGGAAGGCATGGGTAAAACACCCGGTGTGTGGAGTGAGGCTTGTTCTTGATTTTCCCCTTTTCATTTGCAGTGATGCAGACACAGAGGATGGAGACCAGGGTCCAATCTGGACATTCCCACCAACTATTCGCCCTAACTCCTTGAGCAAGCTGCACAAAGGAATGGCTCTTCATGGTTCCCAGAAGGTCTGTTTGCTGTCTGTTCTTTCAGAAGTGGGCTGAACTAACACAAGCTTCAGAGGGTTTCTGGGAAGCTACCAGTCCCTAGGTTCTGTCTAAAATCAACTTCAGTGTGGCATCAAGGGCTAGAGCCCGAGAGTTGTCTCTTCCACATCATCAGGGTACTGCAGTTTGTGGCTTTTCTGAGATCTGGTGAGGGGACTGCCATGAGAGGGTGTGAATTTACTAAAGACTGTTTAGTTTGTGTGCTTTAGGATCCTTTCCCTGTGCTTGTAACTTCTTATCTTGCTTTCTAGCCTACCGAGCCCATCAAGAGGCAGCCACGGTCACAGTGTCTCTCCACACTTGTTCACCCAGTTTTTGGGGAGGTGAGTAGAACCTTCATGGTGCCTGTGATGGTTGGAGAAGAGATACCTGACATGGATCAGTAAATGGAAAAGATTTAGGAAAGGGAGGTGCAGTGAGGTACCTAGTAGGATTAAGGGACTATGAAGTATCTGTGCCTCTGTTCAGAGTTTTATACTGAGGTATGTTGAGAAAGGGAGGATGTCCCTGCAGTGTCCTCTCCAATACACTTGTGTTACTAGACATATAGCACTACCATGTTGTCTTCTGGAGAGGATAAGGCAGAGGAGCACCTGTTTTGTATCTGTCTTAGGTTTGCTAATGCCTTGACAACTTTGGACACTGATGTCCTCAGCCTCCTGCCTGAAGTTCAGCTGCTGTCAGGGCAGGCAGGTACTGGAACTTGCCTGTCGCTGTGCATGTTCCCTGCCCTCATGCTATATGCAGTTCTCCACAGCTGTCACTAAGGGGAATGTGGGTGGGTTAGAGCAGGAGTTGGCTTTGCCAGTTACTAGGCCATCTTGATTTGTACATGCCTGCTATTACTGGCATACCAAGGCCAAGGAGTTACCTACCATATGGCCTGTGGCACATAGAGTAAGAAAATGTGTTTGGAAAATCCACCCTGTTTCCTTGCCTCGTGTTCTGGGTGGGGATATGGAATTAAAAGCTACCATTAATGATGATGATGGGATAGTGCCTGTATCAGCAGAGAGCTGAATTGTGTTTCCGGCTGGGTGATGTTTTAAGGGAGAAGAGGATAATCATAAGGAGGCTCCTGCCTATGGGCTTCAGTTGCTGTTTCCAGCAGGAGTGTGGGAGAGTGTGGGAAAGGAGGTTCAAAAGAAAACACTTGCAGAAACGCTGCATGTCAGGGCTCTTTTCTCAGGGTCCTGGGTTACAGAGACCCTTTCTTTGGTCCTGATGACTTGCTCTTTTCTGGATCCTGATGCTATTTCAGGGGTGGTCCAGCAATGTGCTGTGCTTTTTCAGGGATAGTCTCTGGACTTAAATCTCTCTCCTTGGGTCTAGTGCTATCTGGAAAAGAGGGTTTGCTGCAGGGCAGAAAGCAGAGGTCGTTCTGAAAAGCAGGCTGCTGGGACAGCACGGCTTTGGAAATTGAGAGTTCAGCTAACTGGCCTCTTCTGTACTCCACTGGGCCTGGCTTCCAGGGGTTGGAGCATGAGACACATGCTCTGTGTCTTGTAAGCCTGGGCCTATGAGATAGAAATGGATATAAATTACATTGGTTTCTGATGCATGCAGGTTTTTTGTGTGGCGTAACCACTGATACCTGGTTCTGTCCTTTGGGTTTAGGAGCCTCCTGGGGAAGGGAGTGCTCAGAGCTGTGAGTTCCTGAAACCAATGAGCGCATCTTCATGCTTCCCCTTACCAAGCTTGCTGCGCCAGTTGCAGGCAGGAAGTGCCCACTTGGACCTTTCATTTCTGCTGGTTTGACTCCCTTTCCCCAGATTTGCTGATCCTCCTTTCCTTTCATTAGACTTCCCTGCCAGGTTTCAATAAACGTGGCACCTTTTCACCTCTTTCTATAAAAGGCCTGAAGCTGGGCATTGTAAATTGAAATCTTACTGAGATGCTGTTCATCTTTTCTGTGCCTTCCGTGCATGTTATTGGATGTTAATATTGAAAATGACCCATGGTACTCACACAGATGAGGGCAACTGCAAATCTAGGAGCCCGTTTGCCCTTCCTGGGCAGGGAGGAAAGGTAAGGTATTTGGGCCTGAAGGGCCAAGCAGTGAATAAAAGCCAGTGGAGAGGCTTTGTGCAAGCCCCCTGCTAACCTCCAGGGAGCTCTTCTGCAGTGGAAAGTGACAGGATCAGACTGCTCACATCACAGGTTGCTGTCAGTGGCTTGGTGGGTAACAGACTGGCACCTTACCTGCAGGACCTGTGTCCATTTTGCTCTGGGTCAGGCAGTCTTTGATCAGGTAGATGTCAAATCAAATCCTTAGCTTTAGCATCACAACTGCTTTTGGCCTAAGAAATCTGTACCCTTGATGTGTAATTGAGGTGCCCTCCATGCCCTCCCCACTGCTGAAGGAGCAGAGGCATGAGTGAGTTGCTTCCCCAGCTGAGACTGTGTGTTGGTGAGCAGCTGCCCCACTGAAGAGGCAGCAGGTCTTATTGACTAGGAACCATTTGCTTCCAGGGGGGGATGTGGAGCACAGGGACAGTGCGGTTGGGATTAGCATTCACATTGTCCTGCTCTCTGCACCATGCAGAAAAGGTGAGCTCCAACAACAGGAAAGGCTGATCCTAGAATTGGAGGCACAGAACTGCGAGGCTTATGTAAAGCCCATTAATCAGTGTAGCCTAACAGGAGCTTAATCTAACTTGACAGTGGTAGCTGGCAGATAGTGCTTGTTCCACAAAAGGTTTTCATCTCTGTTCAGCTCACTGTGTAATGATGCACACTAGGGAAGGGGCTGCCACATAAGCTGCTTGTGTGAGAAGTTAGGGAAGTGCTGCAGAGGATGTGACTGCATTTTCCAGTGACAAACTCCTTCATGCTCAGCCTCAGTGACCTGTCAGGAGCTCCTTCATGGCAGAGGTTTACCTATTTCAAATTAACTGGAACCATGTGCTAGCAGGCCTGTGGCTAATGAGGCCTAGTTGGCATGCGCTGACCATGATAGAGGCTTTTCACCAAGGTCAGATGCATGTGGAGGTCTTGCTGAGTGGGCTTCCTTTCCCTATCCCTCTGGAAAGGTCTGTCATGGGGAGGAGTGGCTCAGGATCCATAGCGTGCCTCGGCCTCCCAGTCACTAGAAGCAATTCAGACTTTGTTATTGTTACTCAAAGTGGTGGCAAGTGACTCCTGGTGTTAGGGTATTTTCTGCCCTACCTGTCTGCAAGCCTTTAGCCTGGGTGCTAAGCTGTCATTAGCAGCAAAGGTGACTGTACTGGTTCAGATGTAGCTGAGTTCTTTGTTCTGTTACTACTTACAGGTTTTCAGGGCTGTTGATCCAGTTCTAGTATCATTTAGTTTGTTTAAAAGTACATTAAGGCCTGTTTGTTAAGGACTTTAATTGCTATTAGTACCTGGAGGAAAGTCTGAACTGCAGATGCTGGACTTCATCTTCCGGATCTGCAAAAAGAGCCCTTCTTGATTGTTTCAGAAGAACGTTTCTGCCCTTCTGCACCCTTGTGGCGTCACACTAGAAGGGAAAAGGACTTAATGTCTGTCCTGCAGTGCTTGATCAGTGCTTTTCTGAGATAAGGAACTAACGCCCCGTTTCTGGGTTGCAGCTTAAAGATAAGCACAAGCAGACTGGAGGCAATGTGGGAGCTATGGAGGAGCTGGAGAATGCCTTTAGCTTGGCTGAGGAGTCCTGCCCAGGCATCTCTGACAAACTGATAGCACACATGGTGGAACGGGTACAAAGGTGAGTGTCCTCTGGGGTGCGAGCTGGGCTGGAGCGGGCAATGAACCGATCCATTGTCAAAATCTGGAACTGAGCAGTCAAGACAACCAAAAAGTGAATATTGATGACAAGGGTCTATTAGGTCACCCAAGTCACTTCTAACTGCTTTACATTTAATGAAGCAGTTCTTCCTGCCTCAGAAGTCCTTTTGCACACCGAACAGGTTTCTGTAGTGTAGATGAAGATTGCAGAGCACAGCAAGGTGCTGCTATTCACCTTCCTCCTGCAGACAGGCTGAGAGAACTGGGCTTGTTCAGCCTGGAGAAGAGAAGGGTCCGGGGAATCCTCATAGCAGCTTTCCAGTGCCTGAGGGAGCCTGTCAGAAATCTGGGGAAGGACATTTTACAAGGGCCTGTATTGACAGGACAAGGGGGAATGGCTTTGAGCTGACAGAGAGGAGACTTAGATTAGCTATTAGGAAGAAATCCTTCCCTGTGAGGGTGCTGAGGCCCTGGCACAGGTTGCCCAGAGAAGCTGTGGCTGCCCCATCCCTGGCAGTGTTCAAGGCCAGGTTGGAAGGGGCCTTGGAGCAACCTGGTCTAGTGGAAGGTGTCATTGCCTGTGGCAGGGGGATGGAACTGGGTGAGCTTTAAGGTCCCTTCCAACCCCCTTCCACTCTGATTCTATGACATACATGTGTGTGTGTGTGTGTGTGTGTACACATATGATGTTGTGCTGGTCACATTACCCAGGCAAGCAAGGACTATGCAAAATGATTTAAGATCGCTTCTGGAATAGCGAGTATCTGTTTCATTGCAAGGAATGTGCTTCACAGCACTACGTGCAGCCAGTCACTCTGCTTGCCCAGCTTCAGGTAGCAGGAAAGGGTGTTTTTCCTGGAGTGAATTACTTCTTAAACCAGTGAAGTAGTCTAGTAGAGTTAATTCCTTGCTGCTCAGCAGGTGCTGCATCAAAATTGCCTCCATTACTGGCACCAAGTTCAGTCACATCCATGTGCTGCAGGCAGCAATGTCAGATACTGATCATGCATTTCTCAGGCTTTATTTAACATTAACGTGGCTTACCTCCCTTTCACAGCAGGCTGTCCTAAATCTTGCCCTTTTCTCCCTAACCGAGAAACTTAACATGTGCTGCCTCACTGGTTAGAAGGCTGGAACTATTTTGCTATGCATATGACCAAAGGAGCCATTCTTTGCTCTGGTTGCTAATGTAAATACCAGCCAAACTTTACAGTCTTTACACCCCTGAGCTTGGGCTTTGCAAGCATTTACTTCTGATGGGTTTAAGCTGGTGTAGTTTGCGTTGCAGCTCAGGTTATCTGTTGAATGCCATCAAGCAAAGAAGAGCCTTAGATACCAGGGACTGAAAATACTAGCCATTCTTTAAGGCTTCTGTTACTAAGTTATTCAAGCTCCCAAGCAGCTATGCTATGGGTATGTTCATATCCCTCATCCAATAATCACTTAAAGGTGGAAAGAGAACACTTTTGTCTCTTCTGGGTGACCCGCAGAGGTCACAGAAAGGTCCTGGTGATGACTGCAAAAACTATCCTCTAATTGAGCAGGTGATACTTGTAGATGTGTTCTGGGTGACTGCAGGGCAGCTGTTGCAGATCATGCACTTCTACCAGCCTAGAAATGGCATTTCTGGGTGATGCAAAGGGCAAGACCCTAGGGTTTTGTCTTGGAGGTCCTCAAGAGCTCAGAAGCCTTGGTTAATTTCTTCTTGTAAAACACCAGCGCTCAAAATTTGTTAGCCTAAAATTGGGTCTTAAAAGCCAGAAAACAACCCCACCACCTTAGCTTCCATTAAAGAGCTTGTTTTTTCTTTCAAGACTTCCTTATCTAGAAACTGGCAGTGGTGATGGGAGTGGGGAAAAACACATCCAGACCTACCCCTTCACCCGCAGTTGTGTGGGTTGGTGCAGTGTTGGGGGGGCTTGCAGTGGACAGCAGTGCCCAGCTCCATGCATTATTCCTTCCTGCAGGTTTTCACACAGTCGGAACCACCTGACCTCTGCCCGCTGACACCGACATTCCCTGCTGCTCGTTTGAGGGGGGAAGGATTTTTTCCAGCTTCATAAGAACTACATCTCTAATCCAGACCACCATCTGCTGTTGGATGCAACATTGTGTTACGGACTCCAGGACATTTCAGAGCCTCCATATTACACGTTTTCATGATAACCCAGGGTGGGATTTGCAATGCAAGTACAATTTAGACCTTTTGCAGAACCCGAGATGGGTGGTCTAATTGTTTTTACAGTGTAATCAATGCAGTTTTTAATTGTTTCCCTATGGATGTATCCATTTTGGCTTGGTTTGATTCACAGCTTGTTACTGGTAAATTGCCCAGGTGCTGGAAAAAGAGAGAGATTCTCCTCCATTGAGGTATATTTCAAAGGCAAGTCCAGTGGTTTTAGCCTCCTGCCCTTCCTAAAAAAGTGTTTGTGAGCGGTAATGTGTATGTGCAGGTATGTTTGGAAGCTCTTTATGCATGGAAAATTTCTGTGCCTCTGGAAGTTTGAGCAGCTCTCCAGTTATTCTGGAGGTTTGCTTCAATTCCTTCACACACTAGTAATGAAATGCTGTCAAGTACAGCAGCAGCCGAGCTAATACACTGCTGCTCTTTCCCAGCGTGTCCTTTCACAGGAGGATGGGTTTGCTGACTGTACTTTTTTCGGTTCTGGAACACATTTTGTATCAGGCTTCGGTTCACCTCATTCAGGCAGCAGCAGAACTTGCCTTGGGTCTGCAGGGACTGGAAGGCAAAGTGGTTACATTTGTTTTGGGAGCTTGTGGAGTTCCTTTTCTTGGTGCTTTCTGCAACTTGAAGCAACTAGATATGCAGTTCTAAGTCTCTAAGCAGAGCAGACACCCTCTGTGCATGCACAAATGTTGCAGAAGAGTTAAAAAAAGGGGGCAGGAGGGGACACAACTGCAAAGACGATGACAAGGCTTCAGTCTAAAAGGCAGCTTGCCATTGAGACAAGAAACCTGTCCTCTACAGAAAGGTATCAGTTGGATGGCTAAGCAGCAACAGTATCCGTGTGGTTGGGAGTTCACAAAGGCTTCCATCAACTTTCCCTTTCTGGCTGTTCTTAAGTTTGGGATTAGAACTTGCTGAAGCCAGGGCTGTGCTTCAGTTGCCAAACTTTGGTGGCGTTTGCTAGAGGAGAAATCAAAGCATTGACAGCCGTATTGGCTGCTTAAGGTATTCCAGTGGAGCCATCCCTAACTAGCTTTGCATTCTGTATAATATTAGTTTATAACAAACACAGATCTTTAATCCAGGTAAATGCACAGATCTTAAAGCTATGGTAAAGGTCTAGAAAATAGACTTAGGAACATAACTTTGATAACTGTTTGCCTAGAGATCTGCTCTCTAATTGTCAAGATATTCCCATTAGGTCCGCAGGACCTTAGCTATCCCAGATCTTTGTTTGGGTGTCTGGGTGAATGATGTGGCTCTCCCAGAGCCACTGAGAATAAAAGCTGTAGCTGTTCAGCAGTTTTTTAAAGATAGGCCCCTTTGTTAGGAACAAGGCGTGAGTTTTGGTACTTTGATTCAGACCTGCAGATTGTAAGGGCTGGGCTAAAAGTAGCTCAAAAAGACCCTACACTCCCTAACCCCAGTGCGCGTTGTTCACTTCAGCTTATGACTATCCTTTACTCTTCATCTCTGATCAATAAGTACAGGCTCAGCAAACACTATGAACAGGTCCAGGAGAGAAGAGGTGCTGCTGTTTGATCTTCCTGGAGCTCCGCTGCAGCGTGGTGTTTCTCTGGTGTGAGAGCCATCTCAGAGCCTGTGTTTACGAAGAACAGACCAAACCCACTTTTTCTTCAGGAGAAGGAGTTAACATGGAAAACAGGAGTTACGGAAGTGGAAGGCAGAGGCTGCAGCCCAGCAGAAAGGCAGCTGAAGGGCTCCTGCTGCTTTTGAAGTTGCTGTTTCATGACAGTAGCAAATCATGTCAATAAGGTACCTTGTAGTATTACTCACATGCACTGCAGTGTAATGAGTAAACTTTTTAAATGAAACAATCCCCACAAACTTCGTCCAGTATTCAAAGCAACAATGGGTTTAGTTTTTAAAAATGTTGAAAGGGATCTGCCACTTTCAATAAAGTAATAAAACAAATGAGGCTGCTGTAACACTGTATTATTAGGGGAAAAGTATGGGTTTGAGCTGCTTTTCTTTGCATTTTTTTTGATCTTCCCCTGCATCTTCCTGCCTCATGTATGTCTAACAGTGCCTTGTGAGACAGGCCTGTAGAAGTACTTGTGCAAGGAGGGAATACAGCAAAAGACAGAGTACATTAGTCCTTTCCTGGTAACTAGATGAGCTTTAAGGTACGTTGCAACCCAAACCACCCCATGATTCTATTAATTTCAGGCAGTGGCTGTCAGTCCTAGAGCTGCTCCCCCAGCCTGGTGGCACTCACAGGCTCACTAAAGGTGGCCCTGCCACCTCCTCCACATCATTCTGACTCAGTGCTTTCTCTTTGCTGCTTGATGCTGAGTAAGCTGAACACTCTAAAACAATAGTATTCCAAATCCTGGTGCTAGAAAGCCCTGCTACTGTAGGTGAGTTCTCATGAAAGAGGAAAACGCTCCTGGTAACAGCCTCCGGTATGTGACCATGACAAAACAACTGTCACTATCATGCAGGAAAACCACTGAATGCAAATATTCATCAAGTGTGAAACCTTTTATCTCAGTCCTGAGAAAAAGCAATGTTTCTGTATAGACGCGGTCCATCCTCCCATAAGCATGGCCACGGATGGGGACGATGGGCTCAGGAATAAGAGGCTGAGAGAGTTTTATACCAAGATGCTATTTACTTCCAACAGTCATATTCAGCTGCATTATAACATATCTAAGCAATCCACATGTATACACCTACAACTGTTAATAACATTTAAAAAAAGACACTAATAAATTAGGTACATTTCACTTACATGGGACAGTGGTGGACAAGGCTGGATCTGATCTTCTCTAGGATGCGAATGCCAAGTGAGCAGGCTGGAAAATCCCTCTGGAACCCACAGTCCTCATCCCACACGTTAGACCATAACCAGAAACAACCTTGGAGAATGCACAAGCTGGCCGCTGTAGTTCCTGTTCTCACAGGATCTCCACATTCCTCCATCCTCCCAACATGTGACACTTTTCCTTTTCTTCCACTGCACCATTGCATTGTTCCTTCTAGTATGCAAATACTTTTCTGTCTAATACAAAAGCAGAGTCCCCAGAGCCCATCAAAGCCACATCCAACAGCATTTTGTGGCACTTTGCTTATTTCAGTCCTTCTGTGGAGGCAACCACATGTAACAGCTTTATGAAAACAGAACGAACCACAAACATTTCAGATTTAATACAGAGATTTAATAGAGTCCACAGACACTAATGCTCCATCTGGAATCCAGTGACTTTCACATCTTCATGAGACACAGAAGATGGATCCCGCCCCAAATTTAAAGATAAGAACAGGGATTTTCAGGAGTCTTTGCGTGACACAAGCACAAGTAAGTGACTTTCAGAGAAGCTTGTTCTCCTGTGTTGCTTAAATGCCTTGAAAACATCACCTCCATCAGGGTGGAGAGCGTGTTCATCATCCCATGCCTTAAGTAATGCCTACTACAGGATAAAGAAACTCCAGAGATGTGAAATGAGAATAATGACTGCCCCTCTCAGCGTAGAATCATAGTAGAGTTCAGAGGAAAAACCATCACCCTACCTGTACCAACCCGCAATATAGCAAAACCTCAACAGCTCAGCAGAGGTTCATTCCTCCCACTTCCCATGGAAAACTTCTGCCACAGCAGTTGCCAAAGAGCAGAGTTGTTCTATGAGAGCTGCAGTTTCTGAGTGACATGAACTGTGTTTAAAGCTAATACGTCCATGGATCCCCCGTTAGTCTGAGCCAACTGTGCTAGCAGGCTGACATGAACAGCAGCAGTACAGCCAACCATGCTGAGCATCAGGGGAAAGAAAGGGAACTTCTGGGAGCCAACAAGCGCTGGCACCAGCAGCTGCGAGCCAACTGCAGCACAGACAGCTGCTATTTTTCTCCCCTATATGCTGGCCATCCAGTCAAAAAGTAAAACCAAGAGGCATGTGCCTTCAAGGCAGGCAAGGGTGTTACTGTACAGGTATAACTGGAACAACAAATCTTCCGTGATGTGTGCACACTGAAGCTCTGCAGTTGTTAGGTTCTCTCTTAAGTAGGCTCAACTGGAACAGTCCTGACCCTCTTCCATACCACTGGTAGTGGATGTGATCACCATCTGCAATTCCTTCAACTCCCACTTTCCATACCAGGTAGAAATGAGCCTCCTGGTTCTTTGCTTAATCAGCTCCAGAGACTCCTGTTTCCATCTGCCTCTTCTGTTGATGTCTGTTGCCTCTCCTGTTGATCTGCCCCACATCAGTCTGTGTGACTGTCCTTCTCATCCTTTGGAAGCAGCAGGCTCGACCTGGCTGGAGAGCTGGTGGCTCTCTTGATCACCTCCATCCACCTGGCAAGAAAGCACATGAGAAATGCTCAACCCCTCACACAGATGCATCATCTCTTCCTTCCGTTATGAGCTGTACCCCTTTCACCAAACACCACAAAACATCCACTTTTCCACCTTTCTTTTACAAGTCTTTTAGGTAATTAATTCTTTAAATGGATATCTTGAGATGTGAAAAATACACTGCGGAACATGGCTGCCTGTCCTAGTAACAGCTCTGCAGTGCTTTGAGCTCCAGAGAGCTCTTATAAGAGCACACTGTATTCTCCTGTGAGTACATCCATTGTGAATTAGACATCCTCTCCTTGAAATCACTACATGAAACCAATGCATTAAAAAGCACAACCCTGCTCAGGTAGCTGATACATACATTGCTTATAAAGGTGTGATGCTCTCCCAAGGAAGGGAGAAGTACATGCCACCTTCTCAATAAAAACACACGCCAAACCAGCCAATACTACCCTGCACAGCAGGACACAATGCAAGGGTTTTCTACAGCTAATGAAACAGCAAAGCTTTGTACATGATATATTTGAAACATGATTCACTTTGGACTATGTGTGGAAGCCCTAACAGTGCTGCTAAACACAGTCACAGGGAAGGTAAAGTGAAAAGCAGCACTGCGCATGTTGCTCTCAGCCTTGTGTTACAACTCTTGTTTTCAGGAGGAAAGAGTCGGATGATGAACCAGTGAGTTAACAGCATATTATCATATACCTAGACAGACAGACAGCAGAAAATTACCTCTCAAAGGTGTATTTGCTCTCAGCCCTGAAGAAATACACATGGGACTTGAACTGCAGCTTGAAGACATAATCCTTCTGAATACCGTCTGCCTCTACAGGAGTGCTGACTGCATAGCCGAGCAGTGGGAGACTGGCCAAGGGGTAATCGTCCTGGAACAGCACAACAGCCCAGCCCTTAGTGCAAGGCATCCCTTGCCAGCCAGCTCATCCCAACCTGCACTCATTCTTGTGTATCTTACAGCTAATACCTTTTTAGGTATTATTTAGGAGAAAGCAGGCAGCCTTTATCATTTGCAAGGCCTCTGACAGCTTATAACGAAACCTTCTCCCATTCCTTTCACTGGTTTTATAGCTATTGGCTTCTATTCCCCTGCCGCTGCTGCCCCCCGGGCTCCCCTTTCCTCCTCCACTTCCTCTCTCTGGAACTCCAAGCACAGATCCAGCACAAAAGTTAAAATATCCCTCCCAAAAGACATGTGCCATCAAGGCAAGAAACCTGGATAAAATAAACACAGCTTATCGGGTTAATAAAATGGAGAGGCACCAGGTGCACTGCAGAGCAGTTCCTTACGAAGCAGACACTGACTGCACCCCAGGCAGCAAAATCCCTTATGCCTGTTTAGCTGTGCTAAGCCCAGCAGGGACAGAAATGGACCAAACACTGGTCCATTACTCACCTCCATTAGTCACTGCATGAGGTGACATTTTCGCCCTCACCCACAGAAGGTCAGTACCATCAACAGAATTGGAAATCAGAGAATCACAGAATGGTTTGTGGGGGAAGGGACCTTAAAGCTCATCCAGTTCCAACCCCCTGCCATGGGCAGGGACACCTCCCACTAGACCAGGTTGCTCCAAGCCCTGTCCAACCTGGCCTTGAACACTGCCAGGGATGCGGCACTTCCTCACCTGGTGTGTTTTGTAGAAGAACAAGCAAAAGTTGGTGAAGACGACCCACAGTTTCTGCCAGCCATTGCTGTTCTTGAACTTCCTCAGCAAGTATCCAGAGAGCTGGTTCTAGCACAGAATGAAAGCTCACGTGAAACCATGGGCCTTTGTCCTTCAGAAAAAGACAGCAGCTGCCACAGATAAAAAGCTTGAGGCTCCTACGAGTGCTCCTGCACTCGCTCCCCTGTTGTGAAAGGCCTCCCAGATATTTCACAGGGCAACTGAGTGACTATCTTCAGTTCACTAATTCACAACTAACTTCTTATAAACCAGGCAGTGATTTATCTCCATTAACAGCAAGTTCCCCTTTATGTTTAAGTTCTTGCTGTATCTCAGTGCAACGTCAGGAGGGTGCTGCACCAACTCGTCCCTCCAGCAACCACTCTCCTCTGTGGTCAGGGGAACAGTGACAGCCAGGAGGGTGTCCATCCCTTCAGCCACCCTTTTTTATGTGCAGAAAAAACACATAGAGCACATGAGAAGGAAAATTAAGCAGAAGAGGAAACAGAGGGTGCCATGTGGCAGGTATGCAAAGCCAAGCCCAGCGTAGTAAGCAGGCTGCAGGGAAGTTGAGCACTGCTGGCTTGGACTCAGTCACCCAGTGCTTGTGCAGTGGGATAAGGAAACCTATGGCATGGAACAACAGCAAATGGATGTTCTAATTAGAGAAAAGGACAGGATATGCAGCTGATTTATACATAGAGAACAATTTGGGGAAGCATAAACAAGAGGAAATACTACATCAAAGTATTATACAACTCTGCTGCTGTGACATCCTCATGCCATATGTGGGACCACTGAGCAATTACAAACTGAGCAGCAGTACATTTTCCTTGGCATCTCATGGCTCCTCCCCACCAGCACAGAACTTGACAGGCATTTTACCTGGATCATGCACAGGTAATCAGACAGGGATAGGCTCTGGTTCCGGTACCAACAAACATGGGTGATTGTGTTGGGCCGTTGCGCCTGACCCAGCAAATAGCGAGGAGGAAGCTCTGGAGAAACAGCAAGAGAGCAGAAAACTGAGCAGAGAAAAGGGGGAGAGAAAGCAAAACAGAACGTTAGGATAAGAGAAGTGATGGAAGAAAGGCATCTGTTAAAGGAAAATGGATTGTGAAAAATAAAAGATGGATTAGAACATGGAACAGACCAAAGCAAGGAGCCGCAAGAACTCACACATTTAATCCCAGAGTCTGTAGCAGGGTGGTCTCGTTATCCAGGTACAGAACAGTAAGATGGTGCCTTTCACAAGGGTATCAGCAGGGAAAGGAAGGCCTGATCCCTCCAACAGAAACCACTTTCTTTGCCAGCTAAAGCACCCAACTTCTGTATCCTAAGACAATCTCTAGGACCTCTTTAACTGAGCCGATACATAGCTTTCTACAACATGAAAACCCAGGAGCTTCAGTGCACAACTTTTAACTCCTTCCATTAAAGAAAAAGTGCCTTAACAACAGGGCAGGGAAGGTAGAAAGGCACAAATACAAGGATGCAGCGCCCTGCCCCATTACTGCTTGTCTAGTTAGTGACCTCTTTTCTCTCTTCATGGTATTTAGGGTCCTTCCCACTTCTGGAAGCCTTCCAAGCATGCCAGCCTCCAGGAAGGTGTCCTACTCAACTGACCTTGCCAAACTGCCACCTGAAGTGAAACTGTAGTTCTGGTGCAACCAGTGCTCTGCATAAGGAGCGCTGAACAGACATCTCTCTTGAAATCTGTAGGATTCAGTACGAAAACATGCCAGCCGTGTGCCATGAAGCCATGCTGAGTGGTAAGACCCATGGTAACAGCAGATTAGCACACACATATTAAGTCTCCGTTCGGCGTAACACAACACTGCTGTAAAATGGCACTTTCTAATGCTTGCCGCTCACCCCTGCCAGTGAGGGAAGGTCAGAAATCAGATTCCTTTCTTAATTCTAGATGTAGCAGAGTAGCTAACCAGACCTCAGTAGAGCAGAGTCAATCTCTAAAGGAAAAGATCATGGATAGGTAACTTCTCCTCCAGCAAAGCTGATGAAACCCAAAGGAACAATTTGGTCCTAGGATAGCCTGGGTTTCCTTTAATATTTGCCACCTTCAGTGCCTCTGTTGAAGCAAAACCCTGCTGCAAGGAGACCGGAGCATGTGTATGCAGACACAGACATGCACAGAAGAGGGCAAGCATGCAGCAGCCTTTTAATAGCCTATGCTCTCCCATGGATGCAGAGATGCTGCCAAGGCAAAATGGGAGATGGAGTGGAGGATGAGCAGTGGCTGAGAGAGCCAGGATGGACAGTGAGATGTGAGAGATGTGCCCTGCAAGGTACCTCAACAGCCACACTGTGGTCAGTCATGGAGACGCTCGTGTTGCGGTACCAGCACACGTGCATGGTTGTGTTGGCACGGTGGTGGCTCTGCCTGTCCAAGGAGCTACGAGAAGAATGTGTGTCATCTTCGGACTCCTGTTCTAGAGAGACCTCATCAGAGGATCCTGGGGGAGGAGAATTCAGTACTGGTTTAAGAAAACTGTGCAATACAAAAAGCAAGAGAAGTGGGGATTCCTGAGAAAAAAAAAACTATTTTAGTTCCTATGGTCCAGTTTTAAAATACATGAACTTGAACTGGGTACACAGCTCCAAAAGACCGCTCTGAGCAGACTGTTCTGGCTTTCATTACTCAGCTCTGCTTGGGGCAGCTGACTCAATACTGTGTAAAACGAACAGAAAAAAACCCTCCTTGCATCTTCAGTTAATCCTTAGTGAGGAATAGGAAGAAGCATTCCAAGAAGGCATACAACGTATTTCAGCACATCCATAACAACACCAGAGACGGGCACAAGAATGCTGGACTATAAAAGCTGATCTCCAAACCCACCCCGTTTCTGGACAAGAAAATGTACTAAATCTTTGAGAAAAATCTACGTAAGAGATGACTAAAGGACGTTATAAAATCAACAATTCTGTAACAGGAGCATCTCTGCTGCATTGAAAGTTACCAGGAACATCAGTCTAGGAAGACAAACATATTTCTTTTGATTAAAACAAAAGCACAATTAACTCCCAATTACCATACAAATTATAAACCCACACCATTCATGCAATCAAGTTCACAATAGGAAACCTGAAAAGTACACGACAACTGATGCTTTTCAGGAAGGCAGGGAATGGCACTTACTGTTGGAGCGATTGCATACTGAGTTCTCCAGAAGCATGTCAGATTTCTCAGTAGATTTCTTGGCCATTTCAATTGCCATGTTTAGGTCTTCCATCCACTTCCCCATCTCCAGGCGGGTACTGCAAGATGAACAGCGCAAACAGAGATCAGCTCATCCTGGAGCCATGACAGAGTGCTAGTGTGCTGATGGAAGGCACAAATCACTGCCCACAACAAGGAACAGCCCCTTTCCATTAAACAAATAAAAATACAATATAAATTCCTTCAAAGCATAAGCTTTCCATACAGGAAGCTGTCCTCATACAGCCTTCACCTCTTCTTTCAGGCCTCGAAACAAGACTAAAATAACCATTTAAAACACGGACTTTACAGCAAAGAGAATAGACAGACAAAGGGTCACACATTCTCCTTCGGAGCTATTGGCCTCAGAAGAGGAATTACACGGTCTAAGGCACCACTGTTCTTCATAGAGACAGCTTCATAGCTGATGGGTTATTTCAAATATGAAATCATGTTTTCATTCCAGAAAGCATTTTGAAGATGGGTGGCCATCCTGGAAATGATTTTTTTCAAGGATAAGAGGCAACCTGAAAGACAGCACAGCTTTTAAAGGAGACATAGGATTTACTACCTGACATCTCAGGTAAGTAAAACACAGAGTACAGGACGCTGAAGACTTCTCTCACCCCACAGTTTCCATTAGAGGATCCATGGCTCAAGCAATGATTATACAGTAATAGCTTTACAGCTCAAATATATGTATCTATATTCATCAGTACACAACAGCATAAGGTTTTCCTTTAGAAATGGCCATAGCATTTCTTTTTTACCTCTGGATACATTCCCTATGTGCACAACTGTTGTTTGAAGTGCTATATGCAGTTACACGCTCTCATACTTGCTGATCCTGACAGAATAGGCATAGTAGCCATCCTAAATATATTTCAGATATAAAGCACTAAAAGGCACCAAACTCAGAGCACAGGGACAAGCTACACTGAAAAAGAGTCCGTTTTCTCTCCAAATCAGCCTTTAATTTTATCTCTCCCTTCCCAGCTTCCTTCATGAGATCCATGCAGGAACTCTCCCCTCCTTACATCCATCAGCATGTTCTTGATTTTAATTCTTTTTAGGTCTCTCAAATATTTGTATGTTCAGATCTCGTTTTGTCTCCTGCTTTATAGCAGCTGTTGAAAGGACTTCACTGTTAGCTAACCAGAAAACAACACAATGGCAGTAACAATACAAATGTTGTTTGCTGCTGCTGTGTGCCTAGTAACACACCACTCGGTGAGGTAAATTATTTGTTCCCAAAACACAACACTGATAAAGGAGTTGTGAAGCATCCTGTGTTTGTTTTGAAGTCATGCTTTCCAGAGGATACACAAAACACCCCCTGGCTCTACACCAAACAACTGAAAAGTAACTCCTTGGAGAATGTACCCATCAAACCTACAGGCAACTGAGGAAAAGAAATGTTACCTTGCTGCCACCACTATGGTTTTTTGTGCTGAATAGATGGTGAAGCAGTGTGGGACAGCCCATTCGTTCTCACTCTCCTCCACCTGCACAAAAAGAAAAGGTTTTTCTCATCACTGCTTGGTGACTGATAAACACTAAACCTGTCCTCCTTGGCTAGCTAGGAATTCGAGTCAAATACAATTACAACCCAGTTGCAGTAAATGCAAAACAGCTACTTTTTTATGAATACCACCTATTTCAAGTCTAATTTGGCTCTCTATGAAAATCTACATTGTGAATTTCTACTGCCACAGCCCCAGCAGCACACCACCACATCGAACGGGGCAAGAAAAAGAGGGTTCTGAGCAGGATTCAGCTTATTACTTACCGGTGGGTCGAGAACTATCAGCTGCAAATCAAACACAGAAAGAACAGTCCCATTAGAACAGGGGGGTGGGCAGACATGAGGACTGATTAGATGCCTAGGTGTGTGTACAGGGAGAAAATGCCAGGACAAACCCCTATTTCCAGATCAACCTCCTCAGCAGCCTGAAAATGAATGGTCAAAAGGGCGTGCTCCAGCTGTTTTGCTAAGGACAGAAGGAACAAGTTTGTTGCCTGCAGGCAAGCGTTTGACACACAGGCAGCTGTCACTGGCCTGGGAGCAGTTCACTGCTTTGGATCTCATGTCCTGAAAGAATGCCTCGACCTACTTCAAGGTGAATTTCCCTAATGTGATGCAACTTGAAACCACTTACCAACATGCCGTGCAGAGGAAGATGCCCGTGAATTTTGAACTGATTTGTCCCTGTAACTCCTTTGCTTGTGTACAGTAACATATCTGAGAACTGAAAAAGGCAGGAAGAATACAATCAATGCTCTGGAGACAGCAGGCAGGGCCAAGTATTTCTGGCATCTTTTTAAACAATCTGTTGTTTAAAGGCCACTGTAGACACGTGAAAAAAAAACAACTGCCATTTCTCAGTCAGTTTGGCCCCATTTCCTTAAAGCCACTCTTTACTTACAAGAGAAGCAATTAATCCTTAAAATTCCATCAAAACTGCGTGCCATTAAGGAAACCGGCTGAACAGACAGTGTTGTCACAATCATAGAATAGAATCACAGAACAGTTAGGGTTGGAAAGGACCTTAAGATCATCTAGTTCCAACCCCCCTGCCATGGGCAGGGAC